>VMDR010018063.1:0-19500 GCA_007922815.1 Macrotus californicus | reverse complement strand
GGAAGGTAGAGCAGATACAGCACATAAAGGCTTTGATTTGGGGCATCTGAAATGAAATGCATTTAATCAGTTTTTGTGACTGAGAAATTTTTCTATTAGTTTCACTGAGGATTGTTATATACTATATTGCCGTTACACCTGGAATGTAATTTCATTTAAATGTGATTACAGTGGCCTTTTGCACAGGGCACTGGGTAAAATTTTGCTTTCTTTTTCTCCTTGTGTTGTCAGTGAATACAGACTTTCAAGCTTTCCTCTAGGCTTTTGTCCCAGGCTCTTACAGCACCTCATCACCCAATTACACATTCCCAACCGTCTGAAATGGCTATATATTTTGAATAATATTTAATTATTACTGTGTGTAACAGAAGCCCAGGGGCTGTGAACTATCTCATCACGGCTTTTCCAGTCCTTGACATCAAGCCCAGCACATAGTAGGTATACAGTGAATGTGGAATGAATGCACACAATGCCTGGCAAAATGCTGAGCTCAATAAATACCAGTTGACATGTTTTATCATTCCTGAAAGAGACTGAAGTCCCACACCCAAGAAAAAGCATGATATTTTCACCCAGAGAGTTGTCCATCTCTCTGTGTCCCCATCACCTCTTTTGATTTTTCCAAAAAGCCATCTATGAGAGCATAGCATTGTGAGGGAAGGAATGAGGAAATGGGCTGGTGAGGAACTGTAATAGGAGATAGGTGCAGTGTTGCCCACAGCATGAAGACAACAGAGGGTAGAGGGAGTGCTGATTGCTTCCAGCATATCGTAGCATATCTTTATGGTTGTGTGTCCCACTACATTGTGAACTGCTGCAAGATAGGGATCATGTGGCTAGTGTGACACCTTGGCTACGTAAACGTCTGTTCAAATGACATAAGAACATCCACCCAGTGTTTTCTGAGCGCCCACTCTAGGTGGGACTAGTCTCTCTGCCATGGTCACTGCCATCAAGGAGATTATTAATTAGTAAGGAACACATTGACTAGTGTATATGGGAATTGATGGCAAATACTGAAAGATAGACATTTGGGATGGAGGAAAAATTCAAACCAATGCTTTTAAACCAACAATGGTAGGGAGTTTTGGCATGTAGGTCAGGTAAGAACTGCAAGATGCCGTGGCTCTTGAATTCTGGAATGGCCATTTACTGGGCCAGTCTCCTCTTCATCCGTCTGACTGTCATCTCCCCTGTTTCCTCCAGGGCACTGTGAAGCCTCACGAGTTGTTAAACATTTTGAGATTCTTTGAAAAAAGAATCTCAGCATTTTTAAGTGCCTTTCTTTCATTCCAAGTGTATGACCAAATTGTAAATGAGCTTGTACAAGCAGCAAAGTGAAATACAAAAATAAAAGAGGGAAGGATGGAAGACAGAAGAAACAAAGGGTTAGAAGTCATTGCTTCAGCAGAAGGGCCACCTCTTTCAAAGCCAAACCTGATGGCATCTTTTAAAACATACCTGAACCATCTCAACACTTAAGAGTCATACCCTTCTCAATCTAGGGATGTTGCCCATGTCTGTCCCTGGTTACTAGGCAGTGTCAGCAAGTGCCCAGATAGATCACCTGGCTTTATCACATCCCCTCCCTGCCTCCATTGTGTGAAAGCAGCTCTCCCTCCTCCTGCTGGTCATGATCAATTCCCCTGACGGTATTACCTCTCATACTTCTCTTTTCACACCCCAGTTCCTAGTCACCAGGAGTCTAAAATACCCTGGTGGGAGCCCTAACTTGTAGTTAAATGGAAACTTTGTTGTGTTCAATTTGTACAGTATGTCTCCTTCTAGGACCAGGAACTCCAATCTTGTAGAGTCTAGAGTGTGCATTGTAGTGGTGTATTTGGGACCACTTCTGCTTCTATCCCTTGGTTTCTGGACTCTTGCATTCTTCCTGTTGGCGACAATGCCATAAAGTCCTGACTTAATAAGTAAACTGTATCCTGAAGGATGCACCCATCCTTTCAGAATGTTTCCTCTGAGCTGACATTTTAGTTGCACCTTCTAAAAGGCTGTCCCAGTGATGGTGGCATGTAATATGTCTAGTGGATCCCACAGAAATAGGGTTATTTCTGCATCTCTTTCCACATAAAATGGGTGCTCTGGTCAGATGCTGTGTCCTGTACGGTTGTGCTGGCTGAGGCTGTGCAGGCAGGAAAGGCAAACCTTTAGCAGGAAGAGGTCTTTATCCCTGTGCTGAGGAATCACTGACTCTTTCATCTTCCATACAGGTTATGAGGGCCTCTCTATGGGTACAACTGAGACCCTCTGATTCTCACATGGTCTATTAATTGCTTGTCAACATCTCTCCATCTCTCGTTATCCTTCTTGAGGGAAGCAATAGAATTTAGCAAAACCCAGCAAATTCCTCTGTATTGCTTTCTGAGTACTCCAAACGCATGTACCACCACACCTGCCCCAGCATTCCCCTCTACCAGGTCATCCCAGGTATACTGTTTAGCAATCGCACCATCTGTGTGCCAAGATTCATCCATGTCCCGCTTACCAGTCAGGATGGCATCCTCTTGGCCTACTGGGTGGAGGGTGAGCCAGTACCAAATTTCATTTTACTACGTGTTTCCTTAGACCACTCTTGAGTCCAGTGCTATTAGCATGGGTCTTATGAGAAGTGTATGCCAAGATGCAGAGGTTTTCTTGAGGGAAAGAGAGAGCCAGAGAGAACTGAGAGAGCCCTCAGACCACTGTTGAAAATAAACCCACATATAAATAAGTTGAGACTTTATCCAAAGGGATAATGACAATAAGGAAAGAATAGTACTGGGAAGGGGAAATTTTCCCCTCTATCCCTTTTGAGTTCTTATGGCTGGCCTAGTAATAAAATTGGCACAAGACCAGATTAACAGGAGGAGAAACAATTTAATGCATGCATACTATACATCATAAATGGTGCTTGGAGAAATGAGTGAATCAAGCAGCTTTTTACACTTTTTAGACAAACAATAAAGTTGTAAAGAATGGCTAGGACAAAGAAATTTCAATCTGGGTGCTCCTTAGTGAGGCACCTAAGTAAGATTTGGGCCTGGACAGTGTGCTAGTAAAAACTAAATAAATAACAAGATTTATTTATATGTATTTCTCAGCCTTTGATCCCCTAACTCTGGTGATAAGGATGTCTCTCTTTTGTAAGCCTTCAGGGAAAAGGAGGGTGCCTTTCACATAGATTTCTCTCCTGCTTTCATGGGGACAGAGAGAGATATCAGGGTGTTCCTTCTTGAACAGAAGTTTCCTAAGTAACTGTAATTCAAAATAATCGGTGTGCCTTTGTGGGGATATTTTGGGGCAGCCTGCCCTGGGCCCTGACAATAGGCATAGGGAGAAGGCTCCAATAGTGAGATCTGCAAGTGTCTCAGTGGGCAGGCCAATGGGGACTTGTCTTTTGAAGAGAGAAGTAAACAAGTCTAGAAAGAACAGGGTGTCGGGGAGTGGGATGAATGGGGGCTTGGTGGGACAGCTGATCAGGGAATGTTCTTTCCTGAGGTCAGCAGATAATTGAGAGGAGCTATTAAGGAAGGGTGGGTCTGCCTCCCACCGCTGCAGAGTGGCCCGATTTCATGAGAGAAGCCTGACTCAAGTGTGCTCAAGTCAAGGAAGCAGACATTGTGTCCAGACTGGTTAGTGAGGACAGAGTTCAGCAGATCACTTAGCAGACAAAGAACAGGTTGGGAGGGTCTAGGGGTCACCTTGTAATAGGTGAACAAGGGGATCATCCACGAGTTTTATCAAAGTCATAGCAGAAGGGTTACTCTTTGCAGCAAGCTGTTTTCCAGAACATAAAAATGTGGGGAGTAGATTTCTTAGCAGTTGCTGTTTTCCAGGAGCACGGGGCTTAGGCGAAGTTCAACATTCTGCGTGTGATGCCATGCCTGACCCTGAGTGAAGGAGAGGGCGAGAGAAGGAAGGGTAGAAGCATCCTAGTATGCATGCCTACTATGGAAGCTTCAGCAAAGTCACCAGGGGCCAACAATAGTGTTTACCTATCTCTTCCAGGAATGGCTCTGCCTTAGTACCCCCACTGCAAATCCATGGTTAGAGGGGAGCAGCCTGTGGGAGGTGTGGCCTTGGTGCAGGAATGGGCTGGATTTCAAAATGCAGCAGCTGGAGCCCTTGATCATTTATACTTCTTGCAGAAGGAGGTCTGCCAGGTGCACGTTCATGGCTGTGGAGCTGGGATGTTGGCTGCTATTTGATGGGCTCAGATCTGCAAGCTTGGCTTTGCTCAGCCTTCATTAGAGGTGTGTCATGCTCCATATGGCCATATATTTTCAGAAAATGGGAAACTATTTTGTGCCTGGTGGGCTGACACACTCTTCTCTCATTCCTACAAAGTTCCTCATCCATAGGGCATGATTTTCCAAGCTCTTCTGCTTCTTCCACACCAATCAAACTCACTAAGATTGTATTGAAAACAATGAGTCACCGCCAGCATGACATACATTACAAACAAGTAATTCTCTGCGGTAGAGGCCATTCAACTATTGCTCCTGGATGTGTAACTTAAATATCTTACAATGATACTTCAATAAAGCTGAAAAGATAAAATATACTGCAGGAAACCCAGTGGGACATCTAGTCTACTGTTGTACATTAAAAAAAACAAAAAACAAACCTACTGCTCATAGGCCAAATTCAGTGCCCCCTCCGCTTGTATTTGAAAATAATGTTTTATTAGAACACATCCACATCTATTCATCTATGTATTGTCCATAGTTGCTTTTGTCTTAAATGGCAGAATTAAGTAATTGAGATAACCACCATAAGGCTCACAGAGTCTAAAATATTCACTGTCTGACCCTTTGTAGACAATATCTGCCTGTGTCTGCTTTCAATAAAGATAAAAAAGAAATAGAAGACCATCTAGTATTTCAATCATACTTACCTATTTTCAAAGTGCATTGGTGTATATTATTTGATTCTCATAGTAATTATGAACCACTATGGTACCCATTACTGCTTTTTCATAAATCTTCTATGTTGTTGTTTTATCCCACCTCTCCCTCCAGCTCATCTGGAACTCTGCCCAAGTTTCAAAGGTGCCTCAGGAAATAGGTGTAGCACCTATGCTTCAGGAGACCTCACTGCCATCAGGCTGTAGTTAGGGCTTATTATTTATCATTTCCACTATACTCGTTATCTTGATTTGGGTTCTCTCAAAAGAAGACCCAGAGACAAGGCTTGGGATCTAAGCTCTATATTTGAGAAGTGAACCCAAGAAGGACTTAGGAGAGGGGGATAGATCAGGGAAGGCAATAATACTAATAAAAACCTTGATCTTTAGTGGTTACCCTGCAGTAATGGAGACTCAGTCCTGCCCCTTCTGAAAGATTGTAGGAAATACTCAAAACTATCCCCCTGGGGGATGAGGAGCCTGAGATATTTATCCTCTACATTCTGTCCCTTATTGGTTTGAATAGCTCCTAAAAGCTTTAACTCCCCCTTCTGGCTTTCTGTAGGCAGAAAAAGGCATCAGGCAGAGTGAGACTGATGCTTGAGATAAGAAGCTATCAGATGGCATGAGAACTGTCCATCAAAGATGCAGCTGACCTTTGGTGCGGACCAAGAGAGAAATATTGTACTGGCTTTTGACATTGCTGCTTAGTTTCTCGAGAATGTCTGCTAACTTCCAAGCATATCCCCGTAAAAAGAGAAAAATTCATGATGTAGCTTTATATTGCTTGCCTTTTAAAAATATACTTTATTTTTCCAATTGGCATTCTGCTTGTAGTCAGCTTCCAGCTCTTTCCAAACCACTCTCTCTTGTCGGCGCTCTAGAATTATAGTGCCATAGAATTTCAAAGCTAAAAATGACTTTTAAGTTTTATTTTTTTATTAGCAGATGCAGACAACCTAAAGTTTTATAGCTTCTCCTTTGTCACAGAAACTACCTTACAAAGGGAAGTTCATTTAAAATTTAAAACACATATATGAGTAGAATATAGTCCACTTTTAAAATAGCTATCCAGTGACTGCATCTTGTGGGTCCTACCGCCTGCCTTCTCTGAGCATCGAGGAGCAATAAGTCATTCAAGACATTTCTCTGTCTGATCAAAGGAAGGTGAAGTGTATGGGGAAAGACGTCCCCAGTGATTTTAACACAGATAGAGGGACCTTTTTTTATCAGTACATATTCCTGGGGATTTTCTCACACTGAGACAAGAAATTAAATGTCTAGCGATGCTTGGTGCTGTGTCAGGCATGGTTGTTAGTGCTCATGATTTGGAAGAAAGGGGACCAAAATTCTGTGCTGCAAGGCTGCCAACTGGTCCCTTCACCCAACCTGCAACTGAGCTGCGTCAGCAGGCTGAGGAAGGCACACACACTTGAAAAGTCAGATGTCTTGTTGACTTGGTTTATCTCCCAAAGGAGAAAAGTGGTCACCAAAATAGTGGGTTTTCTTGTCTTCTACGTGTATCATTGGTGATTTTAGATCCCTGTGGGATGGCTGGCGAGTGCAGGCTCAGAAGATCTGAGGTTCCATTTCATCTCAGTTAAGAAGCCCAGAAATTACTTACTAGGTGAAATCAATAAAAGGGAGGTGCTTTCTGCTCTCAGGTCTAAAAGAACTAGGCGACAAGATTCCCAGTTCTGTTTTCAGGAGGTTTTTCTTTTTATGTACATTGAAAAATAGAGCACTGTTTCTTTTCCTGGCTGCAGAAATTGGATTCACATTCCTTTATATAAATGAAAAATTATTTCTCAGTCTCTTCTCATATCTGACTTGTCAAGTCTAGCTACATGAGCACAGTCTCTGGATCGATCCCCCAGTGACTAAGAGTTGTTACTTAGAATGGGAAGTAAAATTATTAAAGACTCCCCACATTTGCTTTTTAAATTTAATCTGCTAGTTATTTTTTGTACATTATGTATCATATATTGATGAGAATAGATTACACTTACATTATTTACTAGGTGATGATAGATACATGTAGATAGATAGATAGATAGATAGATAGATAGATAGATGATAGACACATTTAATTATCAGAAAAACCTATGAGATACCATTTTGTTCCCAAGTACTCAGAAAAGCAGAGACATGGAGCAATTTGCATGAGGTCACATAGCAATATGGTCGAGCAGCTGGGATGAGAATCAGGACGCATCAGAGTCTGCGCTCTTAAGCACCAAACCACACTGCCTTTTGTCTCATAGCAAACCAGAAGGGAAACACATATGGCTATATTCTATACCATCAGCATTGATAATTTACCCATTGTCCAGTCACAGCAGAAGTTACCTACGTTTATAAGTTAGTGAAGTAAGAATCACAAGGGCCAGCTGGTTTCAGTTTGCTCACTGAGTCCCACTGAGTGGTGATGGCCACCTGGGGGGGCAGCAGAGAACTGCTTCTAGGTATAGAAGGAAAGGACACAGCCACCAACCCTATTAGTGTCCCCACCTGTATGCTCTTAGCACTACGTGGCTTAGTGTTCATAGGCTTCCAGCTGCAAACAGCTTGCTTAGGACTTTCAATGGCCTCTGGAGCTGGGCAGTTAGTGTGTGCCAGGTGGACCAGGCAGGCAGAAAACCCCTGGCCTTTCATACCCCTGGAGATGGTCAAGGACTGGCTGAGGTTGGTGGAAAACACCCTTGTGGAGGACAACACCAGGGCATGCTTGACGAGCCCTCCCAGAGGTCCCAAGTGGCCTGAGCCCACTTGCCCAGTGAACTAGCCTGATTATTAATGTACCATGTGCTGACCACACTCAGCATCTTGTCCTGACTCCCCATTCCCTCACCATAGGATCAGCTTCCACATCAATTTCCTGCACTCCCATCTCCATCACAAGGTTTATTTCTAGGGGAACCTAACCTAAGACAAATACCACGAGTAATGTTTAACAAGAGCACAAACCAGGGAAGTGGCTGCTGGCATATCCGGCCTTTACAGTCCTGAATTCAGTGTCGAGGAAAGAAGGCAGAAGTGCCTGGTTGTGCTGTTGTCTGTAAATCATGTAAAAACAGCTATCTCACAGGTTTGGGGAAAGGTACCCAGGATTCTATTACATGTGCCCTTTTGCTCAACAGTATCAGATTGTGTTTGTAACTGAAGTTGATGAGAAGTTGGATTGATGCATCTGTCCAAGGACTGGCCCACAGAACATCATTGTTTCCCACACAGTGACCAGGAAGGGCCCTGCCACTCCACGCAGTTCCTAGTCCCCAGGCCTCCAGGCATTGTCACTACCATCATGAGATACAACAAAGGATGCAGAATTAAATCATAACATGCATTCCAAGTCTTTCTAAAGTAAAAATGCTTTTCAAAACTTGAAGGATGTAGAGAGCATATTATTGGCAAAGCAATAAAGTCTTCTGAGTCAGCCTAGTGACAGAAGAAAAGCAACGTACAAAAGGTGTTGAAGGGTGCTGGGAAGGGGGTGGAAGCTCTGAAAACAAAAATAGAAAGATCTGGTGATTTAGCCTCACTATGCCTCAGTTTATCCATCTGTGAAACAGAGATAAGAGGGACTCCCAAGGACGTAGCAAAGAATAAATGTTAATGCAGTGCCAGACCCACAGTGTTCACTCAGTTGCATGCTATCTGTATTGTTAATGTTATTTCTGTTTGGCTGAAACGATGTAAACTAGCCTCCTGTCATCCACAAGATTATAATGTAGTTTACATAATTATGTCGGTTAATTTACATGGACTACTGCAGTCTTAATTATGCTTGGGAGTACTAGGGTCAGCAATTGGGTCTCCTTGCTCTCACGTTCCATTAGTTGTGGCTGCAGGACTTAGTGGGCGGTAACCCAGTGTGTTTTCTCCAGGAACAGCCTGTTGTGAACAGTCTATTTATTTCTTACCCCTGCTGCAAGACAACATCTTTTGTAGAGGAAGATGCAGGGTTCTGATTTAAAGGAAGTTGGCTGTGCAAATTCATCCTCAAGAGCTACTGGAAATCGGTTAAATTGGATGTTCACTGTGGAATCTGAGAAGGGCCTGTGGTTACAATGGCTGCTTTGGGTAAAGTAAAAAGGTTAATGTTTGTCCTGCTGCTTCCTGGAATTCATTGGCTTAAAACAGTTTTCCTGAAGCAAATAAGACAAAAGAAGCTGAGGAGGAGTCTGCAGTTTTTGATGCTCTGCAAAGGCCAACCAGCACCCTGCCTTCCTGGAGGAAGACAGCACAGTTCATGAGATCACTAAGGGAAATATCCGCAAGACCTATGGCCCCTGCAAGTCCACTGCCCCGGGAGGGCTTAGTGTTTACATCACAGAAGGGTGATGTCACTTACAGCGCTGCAATTTATGGGAATTTCCCGCATAAGATATTTTACCGTGGCTCTCAGTGATTTTGTTATATAATAATATTTCTATGGATATAATTATTTGTCTTATACTTGAAAGCTATAGTACAGTTATATGCCGGTTAACAATAGGGATCCATTCAGAAAAGTATTCTTAGGTGATTTTCTTGTTGTGTAAATCACACAGAAAGTACTTACACTGACCTGGATGGGGTAGCCTACTACATGCCAGGGTGTGTGGTGTAGACTATGTCTCCTAGGCTACAAGGCTAAACAGTATGTCACTGCACAAAACAACAGGAGATTAGACCAAGCACCAGAGAAAATGACGCAATCAAGAGATGCAGTAAACACAAGATGCACAAGGCCGCTGCTAGAGAGACAGGGCACACTCTCTTACGGCAAACTTCTTTAAATAAGTAGAAAGAGTGTACTCGAAAATAATAATAAAAAGTATAGTATAGTGAATACATAAACCGGTACATCTTTATTGTCATTATCAAGTATTAGGTGCCACGCACAGTTGTATGTACTGCGCTTTCATGGCTGGCAGCGCAGGTTGGTTTTCCCAGCATCACCACAGACCACGAGGAATGCGTTGCGCTGTGATGTTAGGACAGCTCCAACCCCACCAGGTGACAGGAACTTCTCAACTCCATTACAACCCATGGGACCACCTTCTACCGCAGTCTGTCATTGCCTGAAATGTCGTCATATAGTATTTAACCTCTCTCTCTCTCTCTCTCTCTCTCTCTCTCACACACACACACACACACACACACTCCCAGACAGATTGTATAGCTCTCACTTTGACTGGCAGCATAATATTCCATGAAATGGGCATTGCCACATTTTTCTGCACTGTTCCACTAGTGTTGGACCCTTAAGTTGCTTCCACATTGTGTGTTTTTGTAACTGCTGTGGCAATGGACATCTTTCTCTATGGGATTTTTTCTGCCTATGGGCTTTTTCCTTAGGAAAGATCCTGTCAGTTGGATGATAAGAGCAGAATATATGACTGTTCAGAAGATGCTAAGGAGATGGGTCCAGCAGCATCCTGGAGTGGGGAGGGAATTCCAGAAGTTGAATTGTGACAACATTTCATGGATGAAGTGGTCATTTGTGTCACTTGCTGCTGAAAGGGAAATAAAACTTAGGCAGAAAATTGACAACTGAGAATTTCAGCCCCTGCAGTAGGCGCCTGGGTAAGCGACTGTGAGCTCAAACAGCCACAAGACCCACCCTCCTGGAATGGACTGGTGGGAGCACACAGTCCCGCAACCATGTGGAGAGTGTTTAATCACAACGTGAGATAATTGCTCTGATGGAAAGAAAGATAGTTCTATGAGGATGTATTTAATAAAAAAACATGACTTAGACTTGGAATGCAAAAGACATGCTATACAAAATAGACAGTGTATCCAAAGTCCCTGAGGAGGGAGAGAGCGGGACACATTAGAGGACTGGAGGTCGGTGAGCCCAGAACCCAGCAGAGTGGAGCGCCATGCTAGCTGATACTGGAAGGGTAGAAGGGCCAGGTCACACAGTCCCACCATTAAGGAGTTTGACCATTGCCCTAAGAAAAGACAAGATCAGATGTGTATTAAAAAAAAAAAACTGACTCTGCTTACAGCATGGAAGGTAAATGAAAGGATACTGGTATTCCAGTGGCAATCACAGAAAACCCTGAACAAAGTTGGAGGGCATGGAAGTTGCCATATATGTCTCCCCGAATATCTTCCACAAAATCTGAATCGAAGGCTGCTGGCCATTTAGCAATAGTACAATGGTCATACGATTGGTGTTGCTGGGAGGCAGGTGAGAACTGTGTGTCGGGTGGATTGTCCTCGGAGGAAGAGTTACATAGGCTGAAAACTTCTTCGTTTTCTCTCAAACGCTGAAGCGACTGTCACAGCTCTGTACCCACTCTTTGCCGCATATTGATCATAGGCAGCACTTTTTTTCCTGTCTTTAAGTTTTTATTTAAGTTCCAGAGATTGGGGATTGTGAATCTTAAGTAAACTTTCTCAGTTATGAGCCACTGACTGCAATGAAACGGGCAGGCTGAAACATGACAAGGACCGGTGGGGGTGTTCCGGAGGAGACCGATAGAGATGCTCGACAACTTGCTTTTTGCTTTTTTTTACTTAATATTTCACTTTATATTCAGTGAGAGAAACCCCAGCTGAAACACTAGTATTTGAGGTGGAATAATGGGCAGAATCCTATCTGTGGCAAATAACTCAAATTGACTTAAACGAAAAGGGTGATTCATTGTTACATAAGGTCCCTAAGGCAACAAGCTTTACTTTTAGGTGGATTTGGGAACACAAAGAAAGTCATCCACACTCAACTCTGTTTTCAGGTGTTCTTGCCATGTGATGTCCCTTAGATTTGCCTAGCTCACATCATACCCACTGAATGACCCCAGCATAAAGAGGACCTCTTCCCAATAGCTATACTTGGAATCTCAGGAGGGATCCACATTCCCCCAGTTAATGTTACCAGTCTCTGAGGCTAGAGATGGATAAAGTGTTCCTAGGCTAGGTCAAGTGCCTGAGAGCCAGGAGTGGTATCTATTCCACCAAAACCAGAAGACCTGTGATGGGAAGGAACAGTTTCCCAAAGGGAAACAGATGGGCTGATGCTGGGCCTGCAAAATATAGATGTCCATTGTAGGAGATAGGGAAGCTCCACTTCAGCAAGCATGCTTTTGGAAGCTGTTCTATGTGCCCCTCCTCTTCTCTTATTTTAAAGGAATTCATTCATTCATTCATTCATTCATGTATTTATTTATTCATTCACATACTACTCTTTCTCCAGAAAGGATTGCAAAGAGCTTATAAGGGTACCTTTCACAGGCAATGTAGTATGAATTAAAGACGGGGCAAAAGAAAAAAGATCACAAAGGTAAGAGAGCAAAAAAGAGGCCTGATGATACATGAATGTCCTGAGCAAGCTACAGATTTAACTGTGGCTCTCTGGTGGTCTAACAAGGAAGATTTTTCAGATCCCCATTCACAGGGATTATAATTTTTTTCTTCTTTTTTTAACATCAGTGTGTGTTTGCCTCTCTCACACCCCCTACTGGGGGCCTGGCCCACAACCCAGGCATGTACCCTGACTGGGAATCAAACCAGCGACCGCTTGGTTTGCAGGCTGGTACTCAAACAGGCATTATAATTTTTAAACAATGCTTTTACTCTTCACCACTCCTGGAAACCAGATCAGTCAGAAAGTTTTCTTGCAAGATGTGGTGAGCAGCCTCCGGAGCAAACAGCACGGAGAGCAGCAGCACGTGTCACGGGGCCTCTTCGCATTGTGACCTTCGGTGCAATCACGCTCCTTCTCCCACAAAATCCAGTCAAAGTCATTCTGAAGGGAGCACTTTTTTTTAAAGAATTCAATTCTTTTAAATGATAGAGTTGCTCTGAAAGAGAATTTGGCAGTCATTCTTGAGAAGATGAAGACTGGAGTATGCCAGATCAGGGTACTACTGATAATAATAATAGCGGTAATAGCAGTAATAGTAACAAGATAATTATACTCACAATGATCATTTAGTGAGCATTGTGCTAAGTGCTAAGTGTTTGTATGTATGGATTATGTCACTTATTCTTCAAAAATGCCATAAAGTTATAGTTCTATTATCATTACAATGATAATAGTACTTTTATCGTTGGTTTTACTTTATGTAAATTTCAAATAGAAAGGCTTAAAGAAATGCAGAAATTTTGAAATAATGTGAATCCCACTTTACATGCACCCCTATGGGAAAATTCATCTTGAATTATGCAAATTGTGAATGCTGAGAAATCATCAGGAACTCATCCCTCGTATAAAATGCCACAGTCCTGTGGTCTCATATCACAGAGTGAACACATAGGTTTAATGAAATCCAACAACTGTCCAATTAATGAAAGGCTGAGCTCATATTTGAACCCAGCATTCCATCAGGGTTGGTGCTTGTTTGGGCAGACTGTTCTCCAAATTCCCTCTCATAAACTTGGAGCAGCCTACTCTTCACTAAATAACAAATGATTTTTTTTAACTGAACTATTAAGCCAGTTGCATTGAGATACATGTGTCATTTTCTCAGAAATGTGCATTTCTCAGAAAAGACAAATGGAACATGTAATGACTCCTGCTTAAAACTGCCCTCTTGCTTTTCCAAATTGCTTTGAAAGAGGAGAAAAGGACCACCCACTGACCCTGCCTCGGATGAGAAAAAGGAGGACTGGTCCTCAGCACTCCCAACCATCTTCGCCCAACGGACGAGGATGGAAAGTTGTTAAAACACCTTCTTCCTCTGGAGTTGTCACTGAAAGGGAAGCAAAACCCTCTGTGGCCCCTCCAGAACAGGCAGAAGGCCTGTATCTGTTGAGACTTTGCACAGAAAAGATCTGATCTTATCAGGAAAGAACTGAACCCAGTGAGTGTTGTATAAGATAGCAGAGAAGAGGCAGTAGAATAAAACACTGGCCATGCTTAGTCTCAGAAGAATGTTTCTGCTTCATTGCTCATCTTAAAAGAACCAACAGTTGGCCCAAGCCAGAGAGGAAGGTAATCTCTGATTTAGGCCAGGCTAAAGCTATGTGCTTTGACTCTGCTGCTCAGTGACTGGGTATTTGAGAGTCACCCACCCTGGAGCTGTGTTTATTGTTTTTGCAGCTTCTCCAGAAATATCACCGGAGTATCCAAAAGGAAATTCATTCTTTCACGGACCACCACATTAGCTGAAACTGCATTTCTCTGCTCACCACTTACAGTGAGAACCTAATAGTAGGGGAGTGGAGAGGCCAGGGAAGCAGGAGGACCACTGTGCTGTGGTTTTATGTTGGTGCTTTGTTCCTCTTGCAGGCCTGGGTGAGCAGCCC
This sequence comes from Macrotus californicus, assembly GCA_007922815.1. Taxonomy (NCBI): domain Eukaryota; kingdom Metazoa; phylum Chordata; class Mammalia; order Chiroptera; family Phyllostomidae; genus Macrotus; species Macrotus californicus. The sequence goes on along the minus strand of VMDR010018063.1, from coordinate 5,354 downwards.
CGTCACTTCGACCCGGTATCGTTCTGCTGCTAAAGCCATTCCTATTCTTTCAAGTTTGCTGCTACCCAGAAAGAGAACAAGTTGGAGGTGTTGGGAGAGGTGAGAAATAATCGTACTGGCTATTGTCTACCTTCTCTTGGTAATTTATTTGGCTTAGCATTTTGTGCCTGGTCAAGGATAAAATTACGTGCCAGCTTCTTCTCGTTCATCTTCAGGCATATCTGATGGAAAGCCTTAGTCTTCACTTTGTCCAAGAAGTGATTTTTTCCTCCTGATATTTGTGACCTTGCAAGGCAATTACTCTAGATGAAATAAGGGGTGTCAACATTTGAATAGAAGAGGATAGGGAAATTGATTAACTGGTCCAGGAGTATTTCTGCAGCCAAATATATGTTATGGCCATTTAAAAGCAAAAATGCTTGCACCCATTTCTCATTTCTTTGGATCCCCGCCCAGTAAACTGCTTTAATTAAAGACTGATTTCCATTTTCCAAATCTTTTCATGTCTTTGAAGTGTCCAAGTCCACCTGCTGAGTTTTATGGTTCAAGAGAAAGGAGGGAAAAAAAACTCATCCTTTAAATCTAGTCCTTACTTAGAGTCACAGGGTAGCTTGTTAATATCATTGTAAATTGGTTCTTATAAACACACAACAGAGAAGAATGGCAGAGACTGCATTTTGTGGAAAGTTAGCATGGTATGGTTAAAAATCCATGAGTTTTGACCAGATTAATCTGGTTTAAATCCCTGATCTACATTTAATGTTTGACGTTGAACTAGCTACTTTCACAACTGTCTGCAAAATGTTTGTCACCATTGCCATTGTTGTCATTGTAACACCTGGCATATAAGAGCTACTCAGTAAATGGTAGTTGTAATTATACCTACTGTCATTTTATGTATGAAGTATGATTGACTAAAGACACAGTGAAAAATTCCCAGAGGGCCTTACGTAAAATCAATTCCCTTAATAAGGAGAGATTTCTCTGGTTACCCCAGGGACCTTTCATATCCAGATTTAGAATCCCTAGAATCAACTGCTTGCTTTCTAACACCTTCAAAATCAGGTATGGAAATAGAAATCTGTTCTGCTGGTTTACCTGGCCCCTTCCTTTCTTGCTCCCTAGAAATTTCTTGACCAACTTAAGAATTTGGCATATAAACACATACACAGGAAATCTGTGAATAGTCAACAAGTTTCTCTGGAATTCTCTGATTATTAGAGAATCCTTCTCAAGGTTACATCATTCTTCATTCCCCCTGGTGAGCCCCCTGGGCAAAGAATGGTGCTGAGATGCTGCCATCTGTTGGCTTTTTTGAAACTGGGAGACAGTGGGTTGGATTATCAGCCTCATGATCCTTGGGCGTACGTGTTACCAAAACCTAATGGTGAGTATTGGCTAGCACAATAAATGACCTACTATATGGTCATTATATCCATCTGTGTTTGTGCCATCTGTGTTCCCTGTCCAGCCAAGAAGGAGCTTCAGGATGGGAGGAAATGTTAACAGGTAGCTCTAGTTTCTGATGGACCACATGCCTTTGGGTGGACCTTTGCTCTTATTGGAGGCTCTTTTGTCTCTCAAAAGTGGAGATGAGGATGGTGACTTCTGACTCTGACCTGTCACCTGTCACTGTGACTCTGAAATAATCACTAATGCTTTAATCTCCTCAAAAACTATCTGTTCATTGATGTCTTTCATGGTAAGTTTTCAGGTTCAGATGGACTGACTGCCCATGACGTTTTTGCATGGGTTTTCCGAATGTGTCTATGATTGCCAATAAATGCGTGTTGAGTTGTTTAAATTAAATAAAATGATTCATTAGGACTTAGCTTTCTCTAACACATTGTCTTTGGTCTACTTCAATTTCTTAGAAGTCATTTTTAGCTCATGAGCATGTCTTCCTTCTTCTGGCATCCTTTCTCCATTAAGGACTGAAAAGATGCTTTTGTGCCACAATAAAAGATAGTGCTCACTGCTGTGGTAATTTCTGTTCATTTATTTAACTCCGTCAATTCATAGTTAGCTCCCAGACAGTGCTTTTAGATATCATTAGGTGGTCCTGGTTGAGTATATTGAAGGCTAAATACTTTCATGACATAAAAATGTCTTTGAGGGCTTTATTTCATCGTGCTTTATTTCCATTTTCTTTTTCTCTGTTATTTTTTCTTCCAAGCCTAGATAAAGTAATAAAAAGTTATATTTTCGTGCTATTTATTTTGTATCTCTTAAGCCAGACTGAAGACATTCAAATGGCAATTTTTCTGAAATCTCAGTCTGTGGAATTAAGCAGACTTGGTGTGAATCATTTTCTTTCTTTTAAAGAGTGAGCAAGTGATTTAGCCACTCGGGAACTAATAATTCCTCCATCGAGGAGCTGTTCTCAAAAATAAACAAGGCAACAGACATAAAATCCACCTTAAGTGGTTGACTGACATTAATTTCTTAGGAAAGTTTTCTTGAGTTGAAGGTATCTCTTGAAATGATATCTGTAGCTCTTGAAGGGTTGATTAAGACATGAAGATGATATTTTTAGGATTAGAATTTCCTCACCCTTTAATTTCATTTTAGGAAGGATTTGTTTTGCTTTTTAAAGAAAAGCTTCTTTAAAAAGCTGATGTATCTTTAGCAATGATTCTGAAAACCCTGTAATGAATTTTCTTTAAAATGTGTATGTGTTTAAAATTTAAAAAGAAGCAGAGAGTATTTTGTAATAATGTGTTTAGAGATTTGATCAAAACCCCAAATATTTTGAAACTTAATGCAGCCCATACCTAGATTATTTTTAGAACTTAAAAGTCCAGTTATTTGATCTCAATCAAACTGCTTGGAGTTTCCATTTCTAAATAAATGAAATGATAATAAATAATGAGCCAAAATTTAAAATGTACCCATTTAAGGAAAAAAATGGAAATGTGATGGAAAATGAATGTGAGTTTGAATAAAATAAAAATATCTGTTGTCTCCTTTGATTTTCAGCTCCAAGTAAACAAAGGAATGCAGTGGAGCCAGCAAAGTGCCTTCAGTTGAGTCTTCATTTGTGGCAAGTAGATCACAATCATTCAGGGATCAAGGGAGACCTGGGAAATGTAAGGGCTGTTCAGTTGACCTTGACTGTCTATGTGGGCATAGTCCCCGCTTCCAAGGACCATCCTATTTTATTGCATGCTGCCATTATCTCTTCCTTATATGATCTGAGAAAATGTAATCTGGATAAAATATGGAATAGTTCATTGTGGAGATTGAATCAGCTAACAGGTAATTATGAAAAAGCCTCATATGTGGGTCAGGCCCTGAGTCAGGTAAGGCATAACCTTTGTCTTGAAGAAAACTGCAGTGTTGCAGGTGACAACACTTGACTAGGGAGCATGCATAGCAAATCACAGAAATTAAATAATGATTGTTGTGGGATCATGGAGAAGCCCAGTGCCATGGGAAGAGCACAGACTGGCAATCACAAAGAATTGGATTTTAATTTGAGTTCTGTTACTAATTAGCCCTGTGAATTTGGATACATTATCTTCCTTTTTCCTTGTCTGTCACCCTGTCTTGAAAAATGGCTAGCCCGAGGAAAGTAACACAAGCAATCTCTAAGATTTTTCCAAGTGTTTCTTTATGTCTCTCCATCTATTATCTCTAAATACTTTTTCTTGATGGAGAGAATTCTGTAGTAGCTTGGAGAGTCTGTGGAAGTGGCACTGAAACTCCTCCAGGGATGGGCCGACTAGAAGGGGAAATTGTGCAGGTGCATGTGGCTAAGACTGAGACTGGTCCTCTCAAGTTGCCAGTATAGATCCCAGCCATGGCAAATAATGACTGCCCTCATAGACATGGTACAAATGAACTGAAACTAATGAAGTGATGCTTTTCTAAAGGAAACACAGTACACTGCCTTCGATTTCATTCCAAGTAACTAATACATCCACCGAATTCACTAATCTATGTACTTAGCAGGATCGGAGGCCCTAGATGGAGATATAATGCAATGGGCAGTAACTGTCCCTCGGGAGTCTTCATTTTTCTGAGACAAACAGAAATTTAGTCATACAGTCATTAATCCCTTCTTTATTACATTTTTTATTAAAGTATAACAAACATACTGAAAAGGGCACAAATCATAAGTGTATACTTCCATGAGTGTTCTTAAAGTGTGCACATCTGTGCAGCCAGCACCTAGATAAAACTCCAGACTTGTTCAGCTAAAACTTCCCTTGGGCCATTTCCCTCCAGTCACTTAGCTTTACCCAAGGTCCTGACTTCTAACATCAGAGATTAGTTTACGTAAACAGAATCACCCAGTAGATGCTGTCAGCATCTGCCATCGTTCCCTCAGGACTCTGTTCATGAAATTAGTTTGTGTTGTTGCACATAGCAATAGTTTGTTGTGGGTGCAGGCATGGTGTGTGCTCTGAAATGGTGTTGGTGGGTCCTGGGTTCAGCTGTAGTAGTTACTGCAAGTGTTAGCACAGATATGGAACCACTAGAGATTTCACACGCTGCTGATGGGAGGTAAAGAAGTTGCGCCCTGAAGGTGCTGACACTCGCCTGTTGCATTTTGGCTACTTAAGTAGGTATGCAGTGGTATGCGCTGAGATGCTAATTTGCACTTCTCTGATGACGGAAGACATGGAGCACTTTTTCATATGTGCATTGGTGTTTCAGAATCCTCTTTTCTGAAATGTCTGGGTGTGTCTTTCACAATCCCCTCCCTGCACTGGGTTAGCTATATTTTCTTGATTCTTTTGTGGGAATTCTTGATATATTCTCCTTTGTTAGAAAAATGCATTGTAAATATTTTCTCTCACTCTGTCACCTGCCTTTTGGTACTCATTGGTGTCTTTTGAGCAACAGAAATTCTGTTGATAGACATTTATAGTTAGTCCTATTATGTCCAAATTAAAAATTCTTTGCCAAGCCCAAGATCATGTTATACTCTCTCATGTTTAGATTGTCAGTCTATCTGGGATTAATTTTTGTGTACAATGTAAGATAAAGGAAGACTTATTTTTTCCTCATATATATCCAACTGACCTATTAATTGAAAATACAATTCTTTCCTCATTCCACTGACATTTTGCCTTTGTCATAATTGTCTGTTCCCAGATTCTTTTTCCAGTCTGTTGGCCTATTCATCTATGTCTTTGCTAGTACTTATTTATTGCAAGAATTATTATACTTTTATAATAAACTTGATTTCTGATAATATAAGTTTTATAGCTTTGCTGTTCTTCATGATTTTCTTGAACCTTTCACTTCCCCATAAATTCTAGAATCACCATGTCAATTTTCATAAAAAAAAAAACAATCTGGGGTTTGATTGGGATTGCATTGAATATACTAAGTTTGGGGAAAAC
>VMDR010018062.1:0-19518 GCA_007922815.1 Macrotus californicus | reverse complement strand
CCCCTCACCAATCTCTATCCCTGCTGCGGTGCTCCAGCTCAGGTGATAGATTATCTGCACTTAAATTTTAGTTCCTTAATTAATTACTGCTGCTTCAGGACAGCTAGTCAATGGCAGAATCAATCCAAATTCCTTGACCTTTGTTTATTTCCCCAGGTGAAACTCTAGAGGGAAAGAAGTATCTACAGTTATCTCCTTTTCCCTGATGATCCATGAATGTTTTATAGGCAATCAACATCACAGCACCAGCTGTTATGTCCAGAAGGCACTCTGGCCTTCCATATTCCCAAGAAAACTTGATACTGCTTCTCTTTCACCATTTTAATAGTTAGCGCCATTCCAGCTATAGTTTCTTCTGAAAATTCAGCAGCTATTTACTCAGTATCTGCTATGAGCCTGATGACTCTTCTCAGGACTGTGGTATGTTAGTGAATCAGAAAAAGGAGTTCCCCGTCTCAAGGAGCTTACATCTAGTAGAGAAACTGTTTCAAGGGCTTGTATGTGTTACGATGAAGGTATAATAGGATGATGTGGTAGAGAAACTATGAATCTCCTAGGTAGGAAAGTCCTTTTTGAAAAGACAACATTTGCATGCAGATCTCAAGGTGAAAAGTAGTTTTGGGAAGACCTGGGGAAAGAGGGCTTCCAGTAGAGTAACAGCAAGTACCATGGTGCCAAGAGAGAGATCATCACATATGTCAGGGAACTGCATTTACTGCAAACAGGAGAGGGGGTGGGGCTATGGTATCTAAGAGCTGGGCAGGAATAAAAGCTTATAGGGTCACGGGCCATAGGAATGGTCATATTTTTCCATGCGAAATGGAAGTAGAGAAGTTATTACATTTCACATTTTGAGAAAGAAAATAAAGTCTTTGAAGCTGTGTGAGAGATGGACCATGTAGGGAATAGAACGAGTGGATACTGGCAGTCAAGAAGCTATGGAGGTTTAGACTACCATTTTAGTGACAGAAATGCTGAGATTTGTTCGGATATGGAATCCATTTTGGACATAAAGCTAATAGTACTTACTGAAAGACTGAATATGCAACACAAAGGAAGAAGAATAAAGATTCCTAGGTACTGCCCTGAGTGACTGAGTGAATAGAAGTGTCACTTAGTGGGATGTTGCTATGGACTGAACTGTGTCCCTCCCCACCCCAAATTCATTGTGTTGACACCTTTACCCTCAAAGTGACGGTATTTGGACATGAGGCTAAGCATATGAATTTGAAGCCCCAATGGGGGCTTCAGTGGGGCCTTTAGGAGGCAATTAGGTTTAGATGAAGTCATAAGGTTGGGGTCCTCATGATGTAATTAGTACCCTAATTAGAAGAGGAAGAGAGAGAAATTAGTCTCCTCCACACACACTCAGGAAAAAACATGTGAGCATACAGCAGGCAGAAGGCAGTCTGCAAGCCAGGAAGAGAGATCTCACCAGAAATCAACTACTCCAGCATGCTGATCTCAGACATTTGGCCTCCAGAACTGGGAGAAGATAAATTTCTGTTGTTTAAACCCCCAGTCCACAGTATTTTGTTATGGCAGCCCAAGCTGACTAAGATAGATGTGTAAGGGTTAGGGCTGGTCACTGCATTGTGATAGGGATCATAATAGTTCTATGGTATCCTTAGAAGTTTGAGATGCTTTCTAGATATCAAAGTGGAGATATCAAATTATCAGGGTTATTTTATAAACATGTAGTTCAAGGGGAGGTGTTATTTAAAGATATGATTTTTAGAGTCATCTGTGTATAGAATGCACATGAAATTGTGAAACAAGACCAATTGCTAGGGAAAGAATTTAGAGAAAGGTGAAAAGGAGGGAAGTAGAAGGAGAGAGGAGAGGGAAGAGGAGACAAGGGAAGGAAAGGGAGGGGAAGGGAAGGAAAGGGAGGGGAAGGGAGGGGAGGGAAGGGGTGAGGAGAGGAGAGGTGGGAAAAGGAGAGGAGAGGTGGGGAAAGCAGAAGAAAAAAACTTCTGAGGACAAATCCTTAGTCACTATAAAATTTAGAGACTCAGTAAAAGATGGACCAAAAAAGAGAACTGAGAAACAGTAACCAAGCCAAGTGTGAAACAAGCCAAGTGCAGTATCATCAAGTCCAGCAGAAAAAGAGCTTTTTAAAGATGAGAGAGTGGTGGGAGTCTCCATTCTGCCAATGGTGACTCAAATTCCCTGAGCAAACCATCTGTGGCAACAATCAAAATGGCTTAATTAAAAGGGAAAAGAAGTAACAAATGAACTAACAAACAGATGACAAACTGAATATACAAATGGATAATGACCAGGCTATATCTAAAAATAGAACTCTGCCCCAAAACCTGAAGCCACCTGTCCAGGAATCCCTGTTCCACCATAGTCAGCTCAGGAAGCCAACCAGCCTTCTAGGTCAGATGTGTAGAGACTGTCATCTTTAGTAACAATCCAGGAAGCCAAACTAGAGCTTCTGGAACAATCAGCGCCAAATGCCCAGAACTTGATTAATAGGTAGCAGCTTCCCTAATTTTTGTCCCTGCTTTTAATTTAGGACCAACCAGAGAAAGCTAAACACAGTAAGACCTCATTATCATTGATAGGTTCTGTGACTTTAAGCGTAACAGCATCTAAAGAGCCCAATTCTACCACAGGCTAATTGATACAAACCAGAGTTAAATTCCTGCAGCATACCATCAATGCTATAATGAAACCAATTGAATGGAATTATTTTATTTGAAGACCTGCGTGTGGACCTCTAACTGTAGGATGGATGCCCAGCTTCTAGTTGGTTGGCCTGCCTCCAACTTTCTCATGCCAACAATGCGCAATCAGGGCGCACCTTGAGCCCTCCTTTTCTGCGTTAGAAAACTCTCCCGCTTCTCTGCCTGCCTTTGGATCTCTGCCAAAATGCAAGTGTTGGTGGCTTACCCCCTTGCAAGCTCTGAATAAACAGCTTTTGCTTATTCACATTTGGCAGGTCTACATTTGTTTCCATATAAACACTATCTTAAATGCATCAGTAGGCTGACCAGAAATAAGTGGAAAGAACCAACTAAGGCGTTGAACCAAGTGAGGTAAGTAGAACACCAGGTGGGCTATTTACCTATAGGAAATTGCCAGAGTTAATGACCTTGAGATTTAATTTTTACTTTTTTGTCATCACGGAGTAGAGGAAAAAGGAGGCAAGCTAAGTTTCAGGTGGCGTAGTCATCCTAATAGGATGTTTTAATAAAGATTGTATTCTTCATCATTAATGTATAATTGAACTATAACCACACTTATATTCTAGCACAATGCAAAGAAAAATGCCCGTCTTTGATGAGCCCTGATTGCAAGGTGTGGGAACTAAAGCAATCCTACAAAGACTCATGTTGAAGATGACAGAGGTGATCATCCTCCACCCCTGACCCACCCATGACCTCCTCATTATCCTTGGTACCTGGCTGGCTTCATGTTACCTGCAGCCTTCACCCTCACTAGACCTCATTACAACAGATCTGACTCGTTTCTAATGCAATTATTTTAAAGAGCGTATCATATGAACAAAACGATCTGTGATTAAGTACGTTTCTAGGATTCTGGGGCCAACCCAACTGAGTGTCTCCTACATAGGTCTCATATACTTGGATATACTATGAAATTATAACAATATTTTATAGTTCCTAAGACAAAGCATATACCAAACTTATTTTCCCATCAAATATTTTGAAAGGACATTATCACAGGACTGATGTTTAGTGTAATAAACTTTTGAAAGCACATTTTTTATTGTACTTCCTAGAAGACAGTAAATTAATAGTGGTCTTATTTACTATTGAAGCATATTCCACTATTTGGTTCTGCTCTTTATTGAACTCTATTTCATTCCTTTTTCATCTTGTTTTTAACCTCTTCCTCAATTTCCCAACAAGTATATCATCCATTTCCAAATCTAAAATGTCAGTAAGCCACGATGAATAATAGTACGATCTAAAAACAAAATTGCTGTATCATCTCTTCTTTCCAACCACCCAGCTCTCTGTTTTCATAATACACCACTCCTCAAATAGCAAGAGTGTGCACATGCAATTTCCCATCCAGGAACACTCCTCTGTGGATGACCCTGTGTCCTGCACCTTAAGTCTTTGATCCCATGCCACCTCATTGAAGAGACTGGAGAAGCAATCCACTTAAAATATAATTCCCTTCTCACCCAGCTATTATCTCCTTACCCAGCTTATTTTCCTTCACAAGGCTTACAATCATAATGAACGTATGTGTACCTGGATATTTCCTTATTGTCTTTTCCCCCACAAATAAGAATGAATGCTCAAGGAAGCAGGCATGTTTTCTGGTCTGTTTATGACATATTCAAGCACCCAGAACTGGGCCTGGACTGAGCACTTTTTCAACTACTAGTTGTGGAATGATTAAATCAGCCAAGGCAAATATTGAATTCACTCTATGGGATTTTGTGGATACGGTGTCCTAGATACAGCACCGTTTATAGCTTACTTGTTCCTGCTGAAGGTACACATTTGTTGGCAGGTACTATATATGGGGAGATTTAAGAGCAATATATATGTATACACTGTGTGTATTTGTGATTAATTTGTTCATTGTGAAGAATCTCTTTTATGCTGAATAGTGGCTGAATAATTTTAGCACCACTATTAACCATGATTTGAAGAACTATTCTTGAATGCTGATGGGATATAGCTGACATTAATCATCTCTACTAACCCAGATTATAAACTACACAGAAAAATTAGCACATTCAGGATATAAGTCCAACTATATAGTTACAATATTGGGGGAGATTTCTCCTTATATTTGAGCATCTTTTCAGTCTCCAGCTGGAAAGCGAAATTTCTGCATCTCTTTAGGAGGCCCATTAGCCCATCTGTGTATGCTGGCATAAATAAAAACCCATGGATGGCAACCAAACCAAACCTGACATTTGTGCACGAAGAGGCTAGGGAGCCCTTGTCTCTGGTCTGTTCTGCCAAGTGGGATGAATGAACAAAGTCAGAACAAGAATGCAGGTGCCAAAATACATATGCAGCTCACTAAAAGGTGCTCCTTATAAAATATCCACGATAGAGAGTAAGTTAGGAAAGTGAAATAAGGCAAGGCCCACACAGTCCACAGTAAAGCAATTTCATTCATTCTGTCACAAAAGCATCTTTGCTAACTGCTGTGATACATGGTGAGCAAGCCTGACAAGTCACTGCTCCCATGAAGACGATATTGTAAAGGAAAGGGAAATTATAAAACGTAGTAAGTGAAAAAGAATAAGACAGAGGGATGGGATAAAGAATGACTGGTGGAGAAGAATTATTGAGAATTAGGTGGGGAAAGTCTGTTCCCAGAAGGTAATGGACTTTCACAGGACTAAAAAGACACACACATACAAACTAGTCTAATCCAGAGAGAGAGAAAACTATTTCAGAATCCAACATGCAGGGGTAAGTTTATTATGTTCTATCTAACAAGAACAAGACTGTATAACAGTTTAGTATATTCTCCAAGGAGATGATTAGAACATAGAACTTGAGAGGGAGGTTAGGAGATAAGAGAGAGCAGACAGGAGGCAGATCATGAAGCAAAATCTGGTGTTTAAATTTTATTCGGAGAATTGATAGGATGAGCTTGGAGTATATGAAGCACCATGCTAAGCTACTGTTGTTAGTTAAGAAACTATTAGGGAAAACTGAGCAATAGAGGTAGATTGAGCTAGGATGGTGATAATAGAGCAACTAGTAGACATGCTCGGAATGTTTCTGAGATGGTGTTGGTGAGCTTTCAAGTTTCATATTTAGGTAAAAGATAAATGAAAGATAAAAATTGAAAATAATTCCTATATTTTAGGCCTGAATGACTTTGGTAAGGACAAGAGCAGGGATGGGTGCATATCAGGACATCTGCTTTACATGATAATTTATAAATCCCTGCGAGATTTCCAAATGCAGAGGTCAAGTAGATTGGCTAGACTTAGCGTGAGTTTTGCTGAGAAATCTGAGCTACAAATGCAAACTTGAGAGTCATTCTATACAAATGGAATTTGAGAAACATAGCTCAGATGGCGTGTACAGAAGGAAGAAATGGAAAAAAAGTGAAGGAAAGAGAAGAGTAATGGCGAGAAGTAGACTGTGAGGGGAATCTTGGGCACGTCAACATTTGGAAGCCTGACAAATAAGGATGGACCAACAAAAGAGACTAAAAGACAGTGTTTGTGTATACTAACATTAATTACTTGTTTTATTCTACCCTTTAATGTAGGGGATACTAGAGAAGGGAATGGTTTCAGATCTAGACTCTAGAAGATGAAGTAGGAAAGAAAGGATAATTGCAAGGCCATATCCTTAAGCACCATGTCACAAGGGAGAGATTAACCACTGATAAATTCTGAGACACTTCATCCTTTGTAACAAGAAGGAAGTCAGGGGTATAAGCACATATAAATCTGCGTGGGTAGATTTCCTAGGGAGAAGGCCAAGGGGTTTTCTTTCAATCACTTCTCTTTTGTCTGGAAAGTAGGAGGCAGGTCAGGAGCTGAGAATGTAAGTGAAGGTTAGGGCTCAGGAAATGCTTTGCATTTGTGAGGGTATAGATGGAAGAAAGCGAAAGCGGTGAAATGGTGATTTGGAAAGAAACCAACGATCATTGTATAGTAGGATCATCAGGCAATGGGAAGGGCCCAAATGTCATATTCTGTCAAAACAATCAGTGTGGTCTTTAGGGGCAACGGGGTGATACCAGCTATAGATGATTCCAGAGAACAGAGGCCCCGTTACTCTCTGAGAGGGAACATAGAGGATCAGTTCATTTATCGCTAAAATCCGGTACAACTCTTGACCAATCCTTGGGCTGAGCTAAAGCTCCTCTACAGTCAGATAAATTCACAAACACATATTAGTCTTCAAACACGAAACCAAGAAGAAACGGAATATCTCAACAGACAGATTACTAAGAACAAAATTATATTGTTAATCAAGAACTCCCAATACACAAAAATCTGGGACCAGACATCTTCATGGGTGAATTCTACCTAACATTAAAAGAAGAATTAATATCTATCCCTCTCAAACTCTTCCAAAAACTTGAAGAGGAGGGGAAGCCTCCAAATTCACTTTATGAGGCCAACATTGCAACATTACCCTGATACCTGAAGAGACAAAAAAACTACAAAAAAACAAATAAGAAAATTACAGGTCAGTATCCTTGATGAGGATAGATTTAATATATTAAGTGAGATATTTATCTCAAAAAAGAGGAATTTTTCCCATGGTCAAGGTCAAAAGGTCAGCTATGGATGCTGATGGGACCACTTGGAGGTGAGGTACCACTGTGGCAAAAAGTTATTAACTTAAACCTCATTTTGTTTCCAACCATGTCCCAAAGTTGGAGAGGAAGGTGGCACTAATCCCATTCAGGTTACACAGGAGTGAGCAAGTAGCTACATAGCCACACTCTAATTTCCCACTTGAGTGTAAGTCGTTACAATTTTATTTTATCTACCCCTCACTCACCTCTGAACATCTTACCCATCCTAGGTCATAAAATCATTCTTGGAATTCAAAACCATATTCAAAAGCAGTACTAACCACACCCACCTATACACCAACAGTATAAAACAGGCAAATTGTGCCCACTATCAAATTTGCTCCCACTGCCAATGAGCTCGAATATACTTTTTCTACCAATTTGTTTCAAAGTTCTAAAGTTGTCTGACCTCAAGTTTACATGATCAGTCATCAACTATAACGGTTCAGGTCAAAGTTCATTCAGATATCAAGGTCAAAGCCATCAGAAGCCAAATCATCAGAATTGTGACACGGTTGTCACTGTGTTTAAACAAGTAAGAGAAGAAAAAAATCTGATTGAGGCCAATGCATTTTTGTTAGCGTAAAATGTTCTTGGATGATTTGGCTGCAATATCTACAAAACGTAATACAGCTAACATTTGTATCAAGAGTTAGTGCTTAGCATTTGAGTTACCAAGGGTCCTAGAACAGATTTGAATCAAGAGTGTGTTTCAACGAGGAATGAGTTCATTTAGAGAGAACAGATCTGGAAATCATGGAGAAAATGAAACAACACTAACAGAAAAGGCTTTGGAGAGTGAACCACTCATTCAGCATAAACGTGCAATGTAATACTTCAGGCGAAGGACATATTTGGGTATATGAGAGGTATTACATAAAAAAAGGAGATTATTTTTTTCAGAAAAGCATTATTGTGTGTGATTCTCAGCCACATATTTAAAAACTATTTTGTTATAATGGAGTAAGTGCAAATAAGGAAAATAAAAAAAGATAGAAAGTTTAGAAAAGCCAAATTACTAGGAAAGCTAAGCAACCTGCCCTTGAGCCTCCCAGGAGTAACAAGGGGCGGCCCAAGGAAGTGTCTGCAGGTCTCTGAGGAGGGCATCGCATGGGGCCAGGGGCCTGCGGTGAGGAACCACTTTGGCTCAGGAAACAATTGTCTGAGTGACAGGACGGGGGTGTGTCTTGTTTAACGGGAACACAGGCGTGTGCAAATTGCTTTATTCAGAGTCATATGTGTTTAGGAAAAAAATCCCAAAAAACAAAGTAGAAAATGTGTGATTATAAGAAAAAATGAAAATAACTCTGTTATAGGGGAAACATCTGTGATATTTCCTAAACATTTTAAATATAGACATCTTTAACTTAGAAAGAAAGGAGAAGTCACCCCTAACTTGGCTAATGATAGTTTCCTCTAATTTCATAAGTGTGATGAAACATAGTACACTGAAACAGTAAATAAAAGATCACACCGAGACCCTGTGATCCCTAGGACTTTTGGAAAGCTAACTCAGGAGCGTGAAGGAAGTGCTGTGTTTGTCCCCCCCCCCGCCTCACCCCCTGCCCACAGATACGCAGCTACGTTGTCCTTCCCCTGTGGAGCACCCCAGGGAGCAAAGGTGCTAAGATGCATAAAAGGACTTCACAGCAGCGTGAAGCAAAATGAAATTTTGGCTGCTGAAGAACTTCTTAAACATATTCTGGTGCCAACAACCATTAAGCAGGAGTTTGGTATTGCACAGCTCCTAGTGGAAAGCACTTTACAAGGCACCCTGCCAGGATCCATACAGACAGGGGGAGAAATAACTTTTATTCAACTTATTAAATCTCACATTGCTTCTCCCCAGTAGCAAAGGAAGCAGAAAGGAGATCGAGTGATGAATTATGATCTCAGGTAGGGAGGGGTCACCCGTGGTCTTTGTGATAGAGGGAGGCGGCAGGGGAGGGAGAAGCCCAGGACAGGCTTCTATTTTTTCCACTCTCTGTACACATCTCCACTGCCTCGTGAAGTGCAGGGCAAAAGGCCAAGTGATTTCACTCATATGAAAAATGTGGCTATCTCCTAGAAATGCATTTTCAAAATGCGTGGCATGCTTTGTTAAAATATATTTTGGAATGCTGACTTCGGATGTGGCCACAATAGGTTATTCGTTGCTTTGAAAATTTATTGATAGCATTTAATTCATAGCCAACTGTCTTTCATGATATTTTTTACTTTGCAGGGATAGGACTTTCTACCAAGGGAGAAAATGAATGTGTTTTGGGGGCATGGTGGGGTGCAGGCAAAGCAGTAAGAAACAGTAGTCGTATAAAAATATAAATGTGACCATAACTTAACCTATTTTGTAACAAAAGAGTCTTGGTTAGTGAGTCAGAGTTTCTTTTATTGGTTCAGAGGATAGGATTTATAGAGAGACAGACATGAATTTGAGTCATGTTTTGGATTTTTATAGGTATATGACATTAAGCAAATTGTGAAATTTCTCACAGAGTTGTCTGCTGGGAAATGGTGATACAAATACCAATTTCAAATGTTGAGAATGAGTAGGAAACAGCAGAGTGAAAGGCATTTAGAGTGAAATGCTTGGCGCATGGTAAATCCTCGGAACTGCAATCTGTGTTCTTCTTATTATCGATATTTACAATTAAGACTGTTCAAGGTATATGTCTCTGGAATCAGGAGATTTGTTAATTCCAGTGCTTTTAGCGGTCTGAAATAAATCATGTTATTTTCTAAAGAGTTCTAACCTAAAACCATAGAGTAGACTTGTTAGAGAGGTTACCTTTAAGTAAGAGAAGAAACTCAAAGGTAACACATAGGAAGTAGAAAGTTAAATTCTAATATTTAAAATTGAATAACAAAAATGGAGTCTTGGACTTCCTGTGAAATTTCTAATTTTTTCTATCAAGATTCTGGGCTGCCAAGCAGACTTTGCAGATCACGTGATCAAACAGAGTCATTTGGCTTTATTTGACCGATGAAGGTAGGTGACCAGAAGGACGGAACTGAACAGCGCCCTCTGAGTCCAACGGGCTGCTCAGCAGGTCCCGCTCAACACAACGCTCAAGACTGGGGAACTTCTCAGTGGAGCCCAAGCTCCTCTAGTGAGCCAACCGTCTTGTCTGCCCCAGAAGGAGAAAAGGATGGCTTTGTTTTTAAATACAATGTTTAAATCATTATTTACTTATATTGCAAGGTGGACAAGGACAGAGAGAGAGAGAGAGAGAGAGAGAGAGAGAGAGAGAAGGAGAAGATCTGATAACTTTTTAAAAAAGATTTTACTGATTTATTTTTAGGCAGAGGGGGGAGGGAGGGAGAAAGAGAGGGAGAGAAACATCAATGTGTGATAGGCTCTCGCATACCCTAGGCATGTGCCCTGAACGGGGAGCCTGGCTCACAAGGCATGTACTCTGACTGGGGATCGAACTGGTGACCTTATGGTTCGCAGGCTAGTGCTCAATCCACTGGGCCACATCAGCCAGGGTTGATAACTTTTTAAAGTACTAAAAATAGCCCTTCAAAAAATAAACTTTTGCTAGTTGCACAGATTTGTGCAATGACTGATGTCAAATAGTTCTTGGTTTCAGCGACTCATGGATCTCCAGCAAATTTATACGCAGTGCATTTCTCTCATGGCTAGCTTGAAACGTGCTTCCCCTCAACAGCCACATTTGTACCAACATGCTTCTAATGGAGGCTGTGCATAGCGATTTGCATTTGTCCTTTTCCTTAGAGCTCAAGTGATGTGGTATTAATTTTATTTACATATTAGAATAAGTTATGCAAAATTAACCTGAAGGCCTTGAAAATCTTTGCAAAATAAGTCTATTTTCTTGTATATATCAGCAACTGATCCAAAAGCTCTGCAGAAAAATATTGTCTGTACAAAGTCAAACAAAATGGGATCCACAGTGTGCGAATTCCTGATCTCTGTCTGGAGTACTGGCCGGAAGGGGTAGGGGGTGCATTTGGAAGACCTCATACACGTAGAAAACTACCCCAACTCTGTAATTAAATGTGTCTATATGACTTTCTCCAAAAGACAATGAGATAATACACATTCTGATTCCAAAATACTATATAACTTTTGTTTTTTTATAAATTTATTTCATCTTCCTAGAAAATATAATTTTCAATTCTTTATGTAGGTTCAGATTCTATAGACTATTGCCAGTAAATCAGGGGCTAACCATGTCAGAACTTTTTCAGGAAATCTGGGGCATCTCTCTGAGGCATGTCCGAGGAAGTGTGTCCACTCCCAGAAGCCAGCTGGAACAGGTGGGCCTTGACTAGTACTAAAACCACTCCCTCTTGTTCCAGGAACCAGATTCTCACAGCAGAGCAATCAGTGAATGAGCAGGAGCAAGCCTACTCCTTTCTCCAAAGGATGCCTTCTCCGAGGACAGCTGACCTCTTTGGGAGGCAACCCAGTTGTCTACAGACAACTCTTCACAAGTGCCCAGGTTCTTGATCTTCAGTTGCAAACCAAGACACACAAGCACCTGCACCCTGTCTCTGAAGTGTCAGTTGTAAGAGAAATCTGTCCACATTTCAATAGAAGATTGGAGTAATTTTGGTGTTAGGGACACAAAAACAGTGCATTAGAAGAGAGAAAGTTCCAAAATAAATGCTCAAGACATCATCTTCTAAATGTTTCCTTTTCCAGACTTGGGAAATATGTTCATAGCATGCAGGAGGGGTAAAGTGGCCCTAAGAAACCTGAGAAGAGGGAGGGATGAAAGAGTGCTCTTTGATCATTAAGCTATAAAAAGTAACTACTTGATCAGAGAAAAAGTGTCTTTAAATAAACGGAGTGACAATGAGGCAGTGGGAACTGTAAAAGGAGTAAAGCTAGTGCTCCTGGAAAATTGTACAAAACAACTTGAGAGAATAAACTAGAAAGAGGGGCTCGAGTAAATAAGACTGAATAGAACATATGTACATACACAAGTGCATTCATATACCCCCCGACATATACACAAAACACATCCCCTATGCAAGAAAAGATTAACTTGAAAATAAATACAACCAAGGTAACTGGAAAACTCTACTAAAATAAATGAAAGTAAAATTGAATTAAAGGAGACTAGTATTCTGTTGTTGGATGAGAAGCATGTCTAAATATGTTAAATGTCAGATTTAGAAGGAAAACTTTACCGGACTCTAGAAGTCAACCTTTACTTTGTTGAAATTTTATTTTCTTCAGTTTTTAAATTATTCATAGATTATTTTTTGTTTTTTAAATATACCTATGCACTTTATTTTTGAAACTCATACTTTGTGGTTATGTTAATTTTTATTTGGCCCATGGATACATTTTATTTATTATAATAAGTTTTAGAGGATTTCGAAGGTGAATTTAAAGGTCTTGCCTCTGTTGCCAGGATACGTATCTCCATGGAAAATGGCCCAAGCTCATGCTTGAGGACATGAATGTACACACAGTCCATTAGTTCTACTCTGATCGAATTATATAATGGACCTTTTCGTTAGCAGCTATAGAATTTTCCCTCAACAGTTAAGAGATTATTTTGATATTAATATTGTACTTGATTTGTAATGGGGTAAATGTGAAGTTGCTTCAGAATCCTTTGTTTGTCTACCAAGAACACATGTTCCTGTCTTTTCTAGCAGTCCACTCAGAAAAAAATTAATTCCAAGCAGCTTTAAGCTATTCATGCCAACACCACAGGCACTAAAGGAAGCAGCTTTCAAGAGAATGGCTATCTCTAGCCTCATCTTAATGATTTTCCTTTTGAATCAATGTTCTTGGGTTTTGGATGTCTGTGTGTGGAGTATTTGTTAAGCAGACTAAAGACTGGAGAAAGCACCCGCTTGGTCTGTTGATCACCTGTATTAATGTGCAAAAACACAGCATCTCTGATTTCAAAAAGATCTTCAAAAAGCTTTCAACATAAAATGTGACTTAGAAGTTGCCTGATCCACATCACTAAGATTTGGCTTTAAGATTCTCATTCTAGGTATAAATTTGTTTAGGTTCCTCATGAAAAGGTAATTAAACTTGAAGTGATAGATTTTAAAAATTCACCTTAGTTTTGTTTATGATTTTTTATTTTATTTCTCTCATTTACATGTCACTGCATTGGGAATCCTGAGTCTTGAATATGACTTCATAAACTGAGTAGAGCTTCTTTCATTATACTTTCTGGTTCCCGCTTCCCTTTTCCTAATATTCAAACGGCAACAACAGCTTGATATAAGCATTGTTTTAAGGGAAAAAAGGTGGGTATAGCTAGACTTAAAGAAAAAAAGTAAATGAAATTGAGTGTGTAAGTGCATGCATGCGTGAGCATGTTTGTGTGTTAACAGAGACAATTAGGTGAGGAAACTTTCAGAAAAAAACATTTTCTGAATACTAAAAGTTTGCCTTGAAATATTAAGAGGTAAAATCCTGCAGGAAGCTAGGAAAAATAAATACTAAGTACAAGGAGACGGAAAAGCTAACCTTGCCCTCCCTGTGAAAGTGATCACACAAAGAGATGGTTGTGGGAGTGTGTCACTTTGACTCTTCAAAGTCCTCATCAAGCATGCATGAGACAAACTATCTTGTCTCAGTCATCACTGCTGCCATGTACTTTTTGTGGTGTATCTGGTACCAGTTCAGGCACTGTATATTCCTTTGCCCTGACACTCGACCCCTCAGGTTGGCCAGCGTGCTCTCTCTCTCTCTCTCGCTGTCTCTCTCTCTCAGCTTCTTTCCCCACTGATTGGGGTGGACGGTATATCTAGTTTAAGGTTACTAATGAGGATGTTGAGGTGTGCATTAGTCTTTAAGGATGTACCCAAGCCCATCTGTAAAGGAGTTCCCAGTATCCCTGATTTGCAGGAGTTTAATGAACATAAGAAATGGGCAAAACTTCTCTTTTGCCCCTTTTCTCATTAATCTCCCTCCAGTCAAGTATATGCAGGGACAGAAACCAACAAGAACAAGTTAACTGAAGTTAAATTCTTATTAATTCTTTGTTCAAAAAAATAAAATCATGCTTTATGAAGTCGCAGCATTTTAAAAACCAAATTAGGTCTACATAGAAATAAATTATGACTGTATATGAAATAACCTAAAAGTCATCCACTATTTGCATAAAGGTAGAAAAAATGAGTTCTCCAAAATAATCATTGCAAAACCCACTTCTTTCTTGTCCACAAGGAATAATTCCATTTCTTTTAAGACACAAATTACGCTACTGCTAGAGCTGCTACTATATCAGTGGAAACAACTCTATCAGTCTTCCTATTATAAACTATAATTCTAGGCTTTATAGCTTGACTCTTTCAAAGTAAAGTATGCTGGGCAGAGACTAAGCATACAAATTGCCAGCCAAAATACATTAAATCTGGTTGAGCTGTCCTCTTTTGGAGAATGCAAATTGGAACGTTCTGCTCTGCCTGCAGTTAATGCTTGGCATGGGCCTATGAGAATGCCTTCTGGTATTGTGACCAAAAAAAAGTTTAAGTGGCAAATTTTGAAACAGATTGGTTATCATTTCAAAATGTACAAATTTTGAGTAGTCACAGTTAGGAAGGATTTTAGTTCATAAAAAATATTTTAACACCATGTAACATAACACACATAACCATTTAGTCCAAGCTTACGGATCGATGTCCACCTGATGGTGTCCTTGTAATGAAGGCATTGTAAGTAGTCACTGACTCTGGTTGTGCCTGGGACCCCTGCCTTCTGTGGTCAGTGAGGGAAAAGGCTTAGATTTGCAGACTTCTCATATCTAAAAGGCCTGCTTATGATTTTTGCTTCAGAGACACAGGAATAGAATCTCAACGTGAAAGAGTTATGGACGTATCAGCACGTTTAAGTCTTGTCTTCGGTTATGCTGTATCTACGAATGCCTTTAAAGGAGTTTATGGAAGTTGACCTGTTCCTTACGCACTGTAGCGTAGTAATGGGATGCTATTGTAACAGGCATTATTAGTTTGAGGTAGGAGTCAGTTGACCCAAGAGTATTGGTCAGCTGATGATGCTCAGTCTTTCCAAAACTACACTAGAACTTGTCAGTCCTTCATTCATTCAAGAATATTTATTGACTTATTCTGTAAGCCAGACACTGTGGAAACAAAGATGAACAAGGTTCCTATCTTCGTGGAGCTGATACAAATTTGTAGTTTTATTAGCAATACTTCTGTTGAGTTGTCAGATAGCTTAACAGACCTGAACAACAATTTTAGAAAACATAAATTGGTAAAAATCAAGTGGAAAATTGTTTTATTCACTCTTGCCTCACTTTAAAATTTTATTTTAATACTCTATTTATAGTATAAATTTAAAAAATGAACATTTCACTCAATTTCATAAAAATCTATACCTTTTAATAACTTTGGAAAACTTTTTTTAAGTTGACTGTGAGTTCTTTGTTTCTTGATATTTGTTGATGAGTGTAATATTTCCTCAGATATAAAATTGCCCTAACTTTGTCTATCCTTTAATATCAGATTTGGGAACTTCATGATACATGTTTTCTCCACCAGCTAATAATAATGTTGGCTGCTAAAAATCAATAAACATGAAAAGTAGTGACCTCTAACAATTTATTTTTATTAGATCTGTAGTGAGTTTTGATATCTTTTTCCCTGCAACTCAGTTTCCAACTTCATTTTATTTTATTTTTTAAAATCACTGTCTTGTTGTTTTTTTATTTTTATTTTCAGGTGGAAAGGAAGAGGAAAATGAGGCAAAATTCAAGTAATGCATCATTTTGACACATCGTTGATCTACTGTTTGGTCAGTGGTGTGCAGTCTGCCATTTCTGATATAATAAATGTTTACAGTGCTTCTGGTTTAATGAATGCCGTAGGCTCCAGGACTTGTCTGTGTACTTCCTTGGCATATATCTTTAGCAAGAAAGAGATGGTGCTGTCTTTTTAAACGAATAGAAAGTAGGCTGAATGGAAAAATTAGATTCTAGAGCAGCGCCTCAATGCCATTTCCCAGGGAATCAATACGAACCACAGGAAGCTGTCAGGGCTGGAGTGGCAGCTTCGGAGTCAGTCCATTAGAGCCCAGGAAGTGAGCAGAAGGGTGTGAGGGAGAGCAGGTCTCACTTGAGTTAGTGAGGGCCATTTTCCAATAGCCAATAATTTTCCTCTTTAATCTGCAAGAACTACATAGACATTTTCTCAAAGTCTAACAACATAGCACCTCGTTCTCTCCCTACCGAAGGGGATATGTCTCAGAAAAAGGACAAGATTCATAAAGGCACGTGTGGCAAAATAAATGTATACTATCACACAAAATAGAGGGCTCAAGGTAAAACAATTCACGTGACACGCTGTTTGAAAAATAAATGAGAAAAGGACTAAAAAATCTAGAAGCTGTGTGTGTGTCCACAACAGACCCACTGTTGTAAATGAAAGGTAAACTTTCTCCCTGAAAACCCTGTCTCCATTTGTTCTATAGATGCTGTGGGAGGGTGTGCTCTGCTGAGGCAGATTTCGCGCAAAGTATCCCTCTTTTAAACATTTGTAATGTCTATAAGTAAAATGGGACTTTCAAAATAAGTGTTCTCCGTCACCACACAAAGTAATCATGGAAATGGGATCTGAGTGCAAACCTCAGTGACTTCTGGGTCTTCAAAGCTAAAAGCAGGCAGTGCCAGCAGCGTCTCACAGAATCCAATACTCCTCTTAAAAAGCCTTAAAGATCCGTACATGTGTCTGTACGTGTGAAAGAATACTTTCTCAAGTTTAAAAGTATATCTTAAACCAAAATCGAACCTCCTGATTAAAATGGAAAGTCATTCTGACATCCCAGAATAAGGACGCCTCACTATTGCTATTATTACAAGTTGTTCAGAAAAAGGTCAGTGAAATTCAAACACTGACCAGCTCCCACTTTGTTGAAACATTCTCACTCAAGTTCCTAGGATTCCTACCAGCTGGTCATTTGAAGTTTCTACTCCACATAATAATGATAATAATAATAATAATAATACATATACACTCTTACAGAAAGATCTTACTCAGCCTCAAGCTTTTACTACCATATCTATGTTAATAGTTCTCAAACTAAGAACTTTAGTCTTCACTTCCCCTTGAGTTCCACGCTTTTATCAATTGTAAATTGTTATCTGTACTTAGTTGTCTAAAGGAAAATCAAAATTGATATATATTAACATACAAAATTTTCTTGACCTCGTCACCTTACCAAACAAGCAAAAGTAGCAAAAACAAACACAGAGGAGCACAACCCCAAGCAAATCAACTCTAATTTGCTCATTTTTTTTCAACTAAGGAAAAACACACCTTTTTCTGCCCAAAACAGAGGACTAGTGTGACTCTGTTCTAGCTAATTATCACTCTCCCACCTCCAACATCTAATTCATCAACAATTATGCCTCCAAACTCTATCTTAACTGTATCTATTTTCAAATTCCATTGATATAACCCAAATTAAAACTACTTACATCTCTCATTTGGATTATAAAATAGCCACTTGAATGGTCTCCCTGTTTGTATACTTGCTTCTTACAATTCATTTTCCTCCCAGTGGACAGAATTATTATTACATTTATGTTATGTAATATACATAAGATCCCCTCATCCTTTCTTTTTTCTCTGAGTTACCTATTGTATTAGAATAAAGTCTAAACTCCTCCACTAAATCGTGATTACAGTGGCCTTGTCTGCTGGGCCAGACCAAAAATTCCTCAGCTCTAGTTCTACTGGCCTTCGTTCTATTTCCAAAATATTCCAAGCCTTTTTATGACTTCTGTATGAGGCTGAATCTTTCTTTAGATCTGAACTTAAATATTTTTAAAAGGAGAATATAAAGTAAATCAAGGTATATGCAAGTAATGAGAGAAATATAATGTGGCTATAAATACTTTAACCCTTTCAGTACGAGCGTCGGATATATCTGGTGCCCATCTGATGACCTGTGTGGACAAGCACCGGATATATCCGGCGCCCATACAATGGCTCACAATGGCTCACCTCATACAGTGGGAGTGTCACGGCGGAAAGAGCGCTCGTACCAAAAGGGTTAAATATGTTCGATGTTAATTAAACTTATAATAAATTAAATAATAAAATAAAGAGGCTATTTGTATAATCATCATTATAATAATATTTAGCAGGGGTCAGAAATTAGGGGGAGGAGGGATGAGAGGGGTCCGTTGTTCTTGACAGAAAAAAAAGCCCAAAATAATTCTGACTAACTGCTTCTGGTCACATAGCTGTTTCACAATGGATGACCAGATGCTGCCTGGAGAGAAAGATAAGGAACCTGGAGACAGACCCCCTACCCATATCTATGCTTAGGTGATGATGTCTTCCTTGGGAGAACATGAATGGTCAGCGACACCATTACCTGCCAATCAATATGAATCTCTCATCTCCCAACATCATACCAATCTTCACCCTACCCCACAAATCACATATAAGTTCTCAAGACAAGGGACCTGATGTCTATGCCTGTGCTACTCTTGCCACCCCAGCAAGGCCCATTCTCTTCCTTGATAAATTCTGCTTGCATACTAATCAGTTTGCTCATCTGTAAATCTTTACTGCATTGGCAAGAAGAACTAAGTTTTTGACAACATTAGTACCACAAATATACTGGATTTTATTAATAAATATGTATAAAATACCCAGGAGATTATGCCAAAACTTTCAGTGTTTAGTTTTTTTAAGTTGGGGGGGAGATAATAAGGAACATTGATTTCCTTTATATGTTTTATAATATTTCAAATTCCCGTCAATTTTTATGCATATTCAGAATGATGGTTTGCTTAAAGCTCATTTCTAAAATTGTATCATATTTAAAATTTAATGTGAATTTTTCAATAACTCACATTTTATTAATTAATTGCCTATAAGTATGGAGGTGTTTTCCTGTTGAGAAAAATGTCAAATGTCAATGCACTTGCCTATATGTGTATAAGTTTTATATCTGGTATAATATCTGTTTTTATGTACATACTGATGTATGAGGTGTTTGGAAAATACTTAATACTATGCTGTAACAGAAAATTATTTTTAATCATGTGCTTTGAAATGACCTCAATAATGCCAGAACCTGACTCATAATTTTGATATTGTTTTCAAATTAAATTAGGAAAAACCCCAAAGACTTTAATCATGAGGAGAGTATATATTGGTTTTTAATCTATAAATTCTCTAAGTGAAATAAGCCAGGCAGTGAGGGACAAATACCATATGATCTCACCTTTAACTGGAACATAATTAACAAAAGAAAAAAAGCAA
>VMDR010018061.1:0-19516 GCA_007922815.1 Macrotus californicus | reverse complement strand
CCACATTATTAGATTTCCTCCAAAAAACATTCTTATAGGCTGTATATAATTCTATTTATTCCATTTTCTAATGTTGGTCATTTAGCTTACTACTATTTTGTATTAATAGCTTTTACATACATTTTAATGCAAATCTGCAAAAAATATCTTCTGTTCAGATTCCTATATGTATAATTATTGCTTTAAAGTGTAGACATGTTTTTACAGGTCTTGATATTTCCTAATTGCCCACCAAAAGGGCTGTACCAATTGATACCTCCACCAACAGTATAAGAGACTACCCATCTTACTGCAGCTTCGCTGGCATTGACCACTATTTTTTTTTAAGTGTTGCTAAGTTGATGGGCAAAATGTCACATTTTTAATATCTCACTTGGCTGGAGTCAGGAATGGGATGGAGAACCAGGTGAAGGGCTGTTCAGTGGAGTTAGCCCGGTAGGTTAGAGAGTTTGGTGAAGGGGCCAAGAAATGGCAGGCCATGACCGGGCCCAGACAAACTGCCTATCTGGGGAAGGGGCAAGAATGAGAAGAAAGCTGTGGCATGTGAGATCAGTCTAAGAAACTGAGAGAAAAAAAGCCCGTAGTACTAGGGGAATGAGGCCCAGGAAGACAGGATTGCCAGCTCCTGCAGATGGCCAGACATTCTCTCCCAAATCTGTCAGGAGTCCCCTAGCCTGGCTAGACAAGAATAATTATAATGGAAATCAGCGTTTGGCGATGCAAATGTCAATACAGAGCTAGAGGGAGTGATACAGCTTCCAAACACTGGAGGCCCAGATGATGAGTACTCTGGGGGACCCAGACTGAATAGAAATCCCAGAAGCTTTTGGAAGAACAGAAGATGGGAAGGCCCTTGCCTCCTGAGAGCAGCAGTTGAGCTGTAGAAGGCAGGCTGGGCACTGGGAATGAGTGTGAAGCGGGAAGGGCCGAAGGAATCCTGAGCAGGTGAGGGCAACTCTCCAGCTAAGGTGGGCCTCCCTGGGCTAGGCAGGCACAAGCTGAGGCCTGGAGCTCAGAGCTGGACTTGGAGGTGCATAATCCAAGCCTAGGCAACCCAAAGGTGAAGGGGCTAGCCTGGGGAGGGTGTGAACAAATGAGCACAGTGCCATCAAGATAATAGGCTGTTCAGTTTGTTCATTTGATTCCAGATATGAATGAAATATTATGGTAATTTTCATTTTCTGACTGGCTTATTTCACTTAGCACAATGTTCTCCAAGTCCATCCATGCTGTTGCAAAGGGTAATGCTTTTCTTTTTTATCGCCAAGTAGTATTCTATTGTGTAAATGTCTCATAGTTGTCTTATCCACTCATCTACTGATGGACACTTGGGTTGTTTCCATATCTTGATAATTGTAAATAACACTGCAATGAACAGAGACAGACTCATAGATGGAGAGCAGGATGACAGCTATGTGTGTAGGGAGAGGTTAGGAGTGGAGGGATCAAGCAAAAAGGAAAAAAGGACTCACACATGGACAACACTGTGGTGATTGCTGGCGGGGAGAGATATAAGGGGAATAAATGGTAATGAAAAAATACAATAAAAAATTAAAACCTTTAAAAAAGATAATAGGCTAGTATCACTAGACTACAGTTCTGTGTGTGAAGCACCAACTCTTCACCATGTGCCAAGGGAGGGGTTTTTAGCACCACTTTATGTGGGGAAAGTGAGGCACAGATTGATGAAGTAATACATCCAAAGTTACACAGGTAGTAATTGGCAGAGTCAGAGACTGAACCAAGGCCCTTTAGGCAATGAGTCTAGCCCCTCTTACTGATTTCCTTGGATAGAGCTGGTGGCAAAATGTCCTCTTTTTGTCTTGAGGAAAGGAGCATTTCTGGCTAGTGTTCCTGAAGGCATGTTATCTAAAGGACAGTGAAAAATTATTTGTATAAAAGCTCAGAGGCCAATGAAACTAGAAAGAATGATCTTAGATAACAACAACAACTTAGGATAGACACCAGGAAGAACTTTTTCAGCATAAGTCTCTTCAGATATAGTGGGTAATCAAGGAGCATCTAAAGGACCTCTCTCTGATATTCTCAGCAGTCACCCCTTCACACACTCAGCAGTCACCATCCTCTGGTCCCCCATCATGCATGCTTGCCAGAGGCTGTCTGCCCACAACCAGCAGGTTTGGACAGCCAGGGTCACTTGTGGACAACAGGACAGCTGGGATCCAGCTCAAGCCATGGGTGATATCTAGCTCAAGCGAGCGTGGCTGAAACTTTGGTTGCCCATGCCTCTTGCCATTGTCGAACTGCTGGGCTCTCCATTTGATCCAGAGGTCTTCCCAACCAGCAGACAGGAAGAGAAACATCAGAGATGATGAGCTATGAAATGGACTGACAGGTGCAATGGAAGGTGAAAGGACTTGAGTCACACAAACGCTGTCCCTTCTTGGCTGCTGTTGCTTGTGTGACCTCTGGCAAATGCATTCACCCTCCTTTGCTCTCTGTAAAATGGGGGATGGCAACAATAACTATCTCATTGCATTGTTGTGGGAACACCAGTAAGATAGTCTATTTAGTTACAAAGTACTGCCCAAGTGCCTGTGTTCTGCCACACCCAGTTGCTAGGTGGCTGGGCAGCACAAAGAGGAACAGGAAACCCAGCCCAGGTCCCAAGGAGCTCTCAGTGCAGGGAGGGAGCTAATATGTGTAACTGCGTACCCTGCACCAAGACAGCCCAGAGTGGGACCTCAGTAACATCCCTTTCCTGACTTTGTCTCACACGTATGCGGTATTCACAGCCTATAAAATGCTTCACGTGCATCAGCTCATTTGATACCCACAACAGCCCAGACCCTCAAGTTTCAGATAGAGAAATTGAGGCCTAAAGAGCTTTAAGTGCCTTGCTGTCAGTCATACAGAGGTAAGTGGCAAAGGCAGGGCCCAGGACCCTGGGGCTCATTGGGACTATTTCCACTGAGGCCTCCCAATCACCTCCTGGTTTGGACCTCAGACTTCCCAACTCTCTGTTTTAGGTATAGCACTAGCCACTGCATCCTTAGCTCCATTGAAGACCTCCTAGGGTTCCTGATCAGCCATCTGATCCCTCCCCAGCTTAATTTTTGTAAAATCATCAAATCCCATGTAAGCTACAGGACAAAATGCCCCTAATGTCTGTGGGTTGGAGGAGGAATAAAGACTAGGAGAGTACCTGTGTCCCCAGATTGGCCTTTTTGGTGAAGCCCTGATTCCAAGTATGTATATAGCATCTAGACTCATAAGGTAAAATAGCCTAAGCTTTCCATGGTGTGAAATTCTGGGTGTATCTTTTAAAATCCTTGTATTGCCAAAATGTCAGAAGTCGGGTTATGTGTGTCCATAGAGAGCTTTCTAGGTGTGTGGACAACAGATGTTGGGTTATCCTGAGCCAATGGGTGTGAATGAAGGGGGCCATTAGTCAGCCACTGGAGCCGGGGCCCGTCATTCATTTCTTGATAGGTAAATAAATCAGGGAGAGTCCAGCTCAGAGAGGGGTACAGGGCCTTTCTTGACCCATTTTGCCCTGACAAAGTGAGCTTCTGGACCCCCACATTCTTGACTTGAGAGGAGATTGCTCTCAGTGTCTGAATACAGAGAAGGGGAAAGACGGAGTGAGCCAGCCCAGGGCTGTACCAGATGCATTCACACACATGGTTTCCTTTCCTCCACCCTGTAGGGCAGATGAAATTCCTGTTTTATGAAGGAGACTGAGGCTCAGTGATGTGCAGGGGACCAGGGTAGGGGGAGGGTTGGCCCCAGGTCCCAAAGTGGGAACTTGCTTGGGCCGGAATTAATACATATATCTCACTAGACTGCAGAGGTCTTGCTGTTTCTTACACATGATACACTTGGAAGAGAGACTGGACACTGGGAATGCTCTGAGCGATAGCCCAGGGCAGGCCAGGGCAGGCCAGGCCAGGTGCCCACCCCACTTGCTTCCTCATGAGCTTTCCTCAGTGTTCTGTCTCTTCCCTTCACAGAGTAAGGCTCAAAGGAAATGCCTCACTGTTCTCCAAGCACTTGCAGGAGGCTGAGGATTTGTATCTAGCAGGGAAAAAAGGAGGGCCACTGACCTCATCCCAGAGGAAAGCCCCTCCTAGAGCCTGTCTGCCCCCTCAGCACCCTCTCCGAGCTTCCCTGGAGCCCTTGCCAAGGCTTTCTGCTGGGGCTTTTCCAGAGGTCTGGGGAAATTCCAGGAGTCAAGGATGTCAACCATTTTCACACGCATAGTCACAGATCCTATAAATGTGCCTAGATGGTCCAACTCAGCTACAGTCATTATTTTGAATATGTGTGTGTGAGAAGGTCTGTGCGTGTGCGCATGTGCACACACACTGTGAGTGAGAACTAATTCCACAGCCACCCACAGAGTCCATATCCTCTCTTCCTGTTTACACTTCAGCAAGTCACACCTCCAGGGGCCCTGAGTGTGTGCAGGGGTCACAGAAACGCTCAGAGACCAGTTTCTGCCAAGTGTAGGCCTAAAGGTGCCACCCCCTCCCTCCTTTCCTCTGAATCTCTACTCTTTCTCCTCCCTATGCTTCCTCCCAGACAAAGTTTCCTCCCTCTTGCAAAGGCCACCTGTGCTTAGCCAATCCTCATCTCAATGCACAAATATCATCATCCTAAGTCCCATCTTCAAAAGAATAAAGGTGAGAACTGAGTCTGCTGGAGTGTGAATGGCCATAGGCACAGAGACGCCAGGAACAAGTACCCTGTTTGGCAAGTAAGTTGTAGGGAAATGGATGAGAGGAAGCATGTAAGGATCAGTAGATCAGGCCAGAGAACTCCATTGGGTACTATGGGCCCAGGGAAGATGTTTACTTCCAGAAGATTCCATTAGAGAAGTACAGTTAGAGACAGTACAATGTAATGGTTGAGAATAGACTGGAGCAAGACTGCTATGTGATATGAGACAGTTACTTAACCTGTCTGTGTCTGATTCTCTTTTTCTATAAACTTGGGATAATAATAATAACTTACTTCAGCATGTGGTTTTGAGGATCAAATGAACTGATACATGTGAAATGCTCATAAAGGGCCTGACACAGTGGAAATACTACATAAAGGTGTGCTCTGATTTTAAGGATCAAACATATCAGCACTTTCTCCTGCCTCTGCAGACATCACATCAGCCACCAGATCTCCAAGCCAGTCCTGGTAGAGGCCTTATGACTGCATCACTTGCCCTCCAGTCCTCCATCTGCTGCCATTCAGCTTTACCCTCTCCCTGGCCCTATCTACTGACAGGGCATCCAGCTTGTCCCAGGCATTGGAACTTTCCCCATCCTGCATCCCTTTGTCCCCAGCCCAGCTCTTTCACTACATGCAGCCTCTGGCCAGTGCCTCTCCAAGAACTAAACTCCTGATGTTGACCTCAGAACAGGGCAAGGCTCACAGTGGCTCACAGGCATCACTGGTAAGCATCTCTTTCCAAATCCATGTTTCATGATGTCACGTTGATACCTTGAATTCAGACATTGTGGGAGGATTCACACCATGGTAGTTAGCAAATACTGCAAATCAGGGCCTTTTTCCCTTCCAGTAAGCAAGTTATTAAACCTTTACCAGTACAAGCCGACTTGTACCAACTGTATTACATCCTGGGGCCCCTCCTTAGATGACGGTTACTCTTCTCCCAGACACTAAATCCGCCTATAACAGATTCTGTAGTGGCATTCCCGGTCCAATCACTGTCCAATGGCTATTTCCTTTTGGAACCTCAGGGCCCAATGTTGACTCACTCCCTGTACTCTGGCACCAAACTTGGCCCACTTGGAAGCTCCCTTCACTGCCAGCTAAGCCCCTGGCCTTTTCCCCTTCTCTGCTTGCCCAGTGTCTTCTAAAGGAGCCAGCAGCCTCATATCCAAGTCCAGAACAAGCCAAGATGAGGCAGAAGCTGTAGTCTGCAGGATGGAGTCTAAAATTTAGCCAGTCCTGTTGTTGCTGTTCTGGGGAGTGAGAGCCTAGGAGATGTCTGATCCAGGGCACTGGCCACTTTCTGTACCTGGCTATGAGTGGGCCAGTTCACTATGGTTCTCAGTGATTATCAGTACTGGCCATGTATTGGGTTGTCAAAAAGTCCGTTATGTTTTTTCCATAAAATAAAAGACCCTTTCATTTTCACGAATAACTTTATGGATTTGGATACTTTGAGTATGTCAGCTATCTCCCACTAGTGGCTTCTAGAGGGTAGAGGCCAGGGATGCTGCTAAAACATGTTTCAATGGGTAAGACAGCCCCACAAGCAAAGAATTATTTGTCCCAAATGCCCATAGTTCCAAAACTTCACAAACCACTTTTGACACATTCAATAAGTCACAGCCACTTCTCCATATACCGCACAAATATTTTCTTGGCATTTCAGTTGTGTTTTTACCTGTCTTGAAATAATAAAGCATAATATGCTGAAAATGTTGCCTATTTTCTTCCATCTTCACTATTAAAATGGCTGCACAAAAATTCACCAATTTTGTTTTTTAAGATTTTATTTATTTATTTTTAGAGTGAGGGGAAGAGAGGGAGAAAGAGAAGGTGAGAAACATCAGTGTCTGGTTGCCTCTTGCACACCCCCTAATGGGGACCTAGCCCACAATCCAGGGATGTGCCCTGGCTGGGAATTGAACCTGTGACCCTTTGCTTCGCAGGCCATCACTCAATCCACTGAGCCACACTAGCCAGGGAAAAATTCACCAATTTTGATAATTTTTTTTAAAAAATGCACGCTGATATGACAGCTGTCACAATACAATATAAGACAATTGTTTCAAATGAAATTAAAGACAACTAAGCGGTACTAGAGCCATCTTACAAAAAAAATGTAATGGAATTTTTGGCCAATCCAATGCTAAGGGTTCAATAAATATAGGTTGAATGAAAGAATGAATGAACAAATTTGGTCATGCAACAAACATTTCCCTGACCTCTTACTTTGTACCAGGAAGTTTTGGAATAAAAAAAAAAAAGATACGACCCCTGACCTTGAGGAGCTCTGGTCCTGGGGGCCATGGAGGTGTATGCTAACAAAACTTGGGACTAACTGCAGGATGGCTTGTAAGCCCTTGTGACAACTAGAGTGGGGCAGAAGCTTGTGGCTTCCAGACAAGATGAGGCACTGTATGGGCCAGAGGAGCCATGGTGTTTGTCTGCACTTGCTCAGTGGCTGCTGGCTGATGTGGCCTTCCAAGGCTTCTTGGCCAGAACGCAGCCCCACTCTCTCACCATGGCCCCACCCATCCAAGGAGGTGGAGCTGTTGGTCAGGACAGAGGATTCAGGCAGGGAATCCCAGCCCCTCCCTGCCCCAGACTCAGCCCAGAAGGGCCTGGCATGCTTCTAATATCAAGCAGCAAATTCAATCAGGCAGATGAGAATTCCTATTATTTTAATATATTTAGAAGAGAGTTTAAGGTGGATTTCATTCCACGCTGTATATTTTTACAACATGAGGTCAGGTCACTTTGATAAATGCTGTAGTGCAAGCAGGAGGGAGCCTTGGGAAAGGGTGAGTGAGAGAAAAGAGTTAGAAAAGGGGGGAGTGAGAGCCAGAGCCAGAGATAGAGACACAGCGTGAAGGAAAGCCAGAGAGCAAGCAGAAGGGGGTGGGGGCCAGAAAGACTGATTCTGTGTGTCCATAGATCTGTCTTTTACACATGTGCCTTGTGACTCCATGTGTGTTTCTGTGTCTGTTTGTTGTTGGAGGAGACAAATCCATTTGGGGATAAATAGGATGATTTTTCCACCTGCAGGAAGCGAGGCAGCCAAAGGCTGATTGGGGCTGCTCTACTCTGCGGCTCTCGGAAGGCCCTGGGCTGGAACTCAGGCTGCTCCTGAGGCCAGGACCCGAGCTCTGCTTAGAAATTGAGATGCAGGCAGGCTGCCAGAAAGGCCGGGGAAGTTCCCTGGAGCCGTAAAGGCCCTACTCTGAACTAATCCTCAGCAGCAGAGGGGCCCTGGGCCCCCAGATGCCCTATAGGTATACCATGTGGCTTCTTATTCATCTTCCCTAGAGGGTCCCCAGTCTAGTTCTCAGAAGCCAGCACTCAGGGCTCCCAAACCTTCTGGGAAGGTGGCTGAGGCAGCAGTCCAAGGCCAATGCCCCTGGAGCATAGGCCGTACAGTGCTTCTCTTCTTTTCTTAAGACCAGAATGCATGAGCATGGCAGGAGGAGGGAGACAAGGTTGGGAGACAAGTTTTCTAGTCTGGAAGCTGCAGGATGGATACCTTTGGAGGGCTTTGTCAGTACAGAAATATTTGACTGAAAGAAAGTTTTCTCCCACTTTCAAAATCAGGGGATGTGGACAGGCTGGGATGCTGTTTCTGATGAGCTTTCCCTAGCTTAGAGTACTGAGAAAGGACCCAAGTGTTTGAAGCTTTCAGCAAAAGGCCCTGGCCCAACTCAGGCCTGACAGGCAACCTGGTGTGCCTGTGACCCCATCCCTCTGCTTCTGCACAGGCATGTATCCGTACAAACCAGCACAGTTTTCATCTGCCCTTGGAGCCTCACCAGAAAACAGGTAGTTAACTTCCACTGCACCTGAGATGGGGTCAGCTGTGTAAACGTCTCTTCTAGGGAGGCAGAGGGACCCCTCTCTACTGCCTCTGCCTTGATCCTGGGCACCACAGGGTAGCCAGTTCACAAGAAGGACAGGTTTGCCCCAATTCCCTCTTCAGCCTAGCTTGGTAGCCTCTTTTTTCCCTTTTTGGAGAAGGGCCAGAAAATTGCCACATCAAGAATTAGAGGACAGGGAACGTGAGGAGAAAAAGAGAGAAGGAGAAAAAAGACAAAGGCCATACTGTTATCTCTTCCAAAACACCCTAGACACTTCTTCAAACAGGATGACTGGCTGGCTTGTGGTCACCTTTAACTCTGAGTACAATCTTGGGATAGGCTTGGCAGCCTGAAAACAAAGCAGTGGAGTTAAGGAATCTTTGCTCCTACCAGTGACCAGAAGATGACAAGATGTTCTGTGGCTTGCCCTCCCACCCCCATCTGTCCCATGCCATCATTCTGTGGGTCATTCCTAGCCACTACCACCCTTGGGGATGGCATATGTACCAAGGTCAGGTGATCTGGCCACCTCATGGCACCTTTAAAATCTTTTGGCTGTCAGCAATTAACAGCTGGGGAATCAGGAGATACTCAATTTTATTTCTGTGTCTGTTCCACCATCAACAAGCTCATATCAGTGCCTACTGTGTGCACTGGGGCATCAGAAAGGGGGACTTTCATAGAGAAGAACAGAGAAAATGCTTAAGAACTGGGAGAGCCTAAGGAAAACTGCTCTGGGCAGTGGAAGAGTCTGGGTGGTGGGCTTACTTGCAGAGGCCTGAAGCCAAATCCAGGGCAAAAGAGAAAAAGGCCATACCATGGTCTGGGTAGCTATGGTGCTGCAGCACAAAGCTTTCTCTGGGAGCCAGCAAAATGGACAGAACATCCCCTGGGCGGGGACCACTGGGAGGGCACAGCAGAGAAAACTGGAGTACTCTTTAGCCAGGGCTATTTTGGGGATAGGTAGGAAACCCTCCTGCTCCCAGTATGGCATGAATGGCAGAAGTGGGGTCCAGGATGCCAAGTCAGTGAGGGGCTTATGTGGTTTGGTCCAGACCAGGCAGCCAGGACTCCAGCCTAGGGGTGCCATGGAGGCATTGTAGCCTCTGACACTGAGGCCAGAGGTGTCTTCCTATGCAGAGAGCACACAGATCTTCCCAAGAGTGCATGTAACCGAGAGGGCGCACACATGTAACATGCATGCCAATTTCCTATCCACGCACCAAAGAGGGTGTGGGCAGCTAACCCTAGTCTGTGGCCCCTACAAGTCTGCCAAAGCCAAAGAGAATACGGAGATGCTGTTACCTCTCCGTCCAGCCCAATTCCAAACTTCCATCTCAGAAACCTTTGCCCTAAGGACAATCACCATGGTGTGGTCACCCAGTGTCTCTCTCCCACCTCACCCACCTCAGAGAAAGCCAGAGGATTTTGTTTTTTGTTTTTCACCTTGATCTCTGGTCAGTTTTCTGGAGTTCAGATTAAACCAAGCTCCCTGGAGACCCAGCCTCATGTGATCTCTTTATAGCTACCACCTAAACAAGTGTCTTTCTCTTCTGAGAACTCCTAGTAACTTTACCCTCCCTGTCCCCTGTCCTCTCCTCCTCACTTCTCCTCTATCTAATAGCCATCCTCAACAGCCATTCAACCTACAGTCAGATATCCTGCCATTGTTTAGTTTGGTGCTCAGTTTCTTTCAATGGCTCCCAACACTTTCGTTCTACCCTCTCAGAATCACCTCTTTGCTTCTGTCCACATTTGCCCCACTTTTCCTATGTTCAGTTCTTCCAAGATTACCACTCTATTTGCCCTGCCAATTACTACTGCTGCAGTCTGCCCTCTGTCCTCTTTGGCCTCAGCAAATTACAGGGGAGAAATTTCTCTCCACGTGGGGGCAGAGAGAGTCCCAAGTTATCTTCATCTCTATTGTCATCTCCTTTCACTAGAAGACAGAAGTTAGTGCCAGAAAGTCTGGGCCCAGGTGCTAAAGGCCTGGGTGATATCCCAGCTC
Source organism: Macrotus californicus (assembly GCA_007922815.1). NCBI lineage: Eukaryota > Metazoa > Chordata > Mammalia > Chiroptera > Phyllostomidae > Macrotus > Macrotus californicus. The sequence goes on along the minus strand of VMDR010018061.1, from coordinate 8,965 downwards.
TACCACTTCTTGGCTGTGTGGAGTTGGACAGTTGCTTCCCCTCTCTGAGCTCCCTGCTTCCTCAGCTGTCACACGTTTGGATACATTTGCCAAAGTCCTTCCAGTTCTGAGCTGATCTCAGTCTGTGCTGTGTTTGCACAGGGGAAGTGCTGGCCCTTCCTTTGGCCCCGCACTGACTGTCCCTGACACCAGTGTCTCCCTGTGACTCTGGCCACTCTAGCCCCTGGGGCAAGCCCATGTCACATCAGAGGCCTGAGGCAAGGGAGCTTTTTCGGTTCCAGATTCCTGGTACCCACCCTCCTGTGTACCCATTCCTTGCCTTGCTCCCCAGCCAGACTTAGCTCCTCTTTGTGAACCCCTTTCTCCATCTGTCCCCTTTGCTGGCTCCCACCCCACAACATGCCCCCCAACCTCCACCCTGCAGATGCTGGGCCCTGCTCAGGGATGCATGGGCTCCTCTCCTTCTCCTTGTTGGTGATTCACCAGCTGGGAATTCCTTTGGAAACAGAGCCTGGAAAGCCTCCCGTCCTTGGGAAGTGCTGGCCCCTACCCTGGCGGCCCAGCTGCCAAGCTCAGGCCTGTGGCAGGTGTGTGTGTCGGGTGTCTGGCCCTGGAGATTTATAACCTGTGGCAGAAGGGAGGCGCTGCCTTTGGAAGCATTTCTTGTGTCCTCAAACAAAGGCCTGTGGCCAGGGCCTCCAGGGGAGCAAACAAGTGCAGAGGAAGCAACAGGCCCCATTCTCACCTCTTTCCCTGGCTGCCAGCCACTCCGCTTCTTTCTGCCTCACCCTTGATGGGCACCTGTCTCCCTCTGGCTGGCCCCGCTCTCTCACTTGCTTCTTTCCATGTGGCAGCTGTGTCGCTTACTCTTTTTTTTTTTTGGCCTTATTTTCTCTCTCCGGATCCCACCCTTTCTACCATCACAATGTCTCACATCTGTCCCCTCTTTCCACACCCACTGTCTGTCCTCAGGTCTGCTTCCTAAGGAGCGTCTCCCTGATACCTGTCCTTGATATTGATAACATTGATAATATTGCCAGAGCAACCATTCTAAAATGCAAATCTGATTGCATCGCTTTCCTGTACCAAAACCCTTGAAGGGCTCTCCATTGGCCACAGAGTCAGGTACTAAATAATAAACTTGGTACTCAGGGTTCCAGCCTTCTTTCCTGGCTCCGTCTGTCACCCTTTGAAGTCATGGACTCTACACTGAAGCCATGCAGGCCTCCCCTTATTACCCCTAATAGGGGCTATTGCTGGATGCCCCACAGGTACCTCAGACTCCCCATGTCCTGAAGCAAATGGTCTACTGATCCAGTTGCTCCCCCTCCACAGTGCCCTGATCTTCAGTGGCCTCCTCACTCTCCCCTACACCAGACATCCATTTGGGGACCAATTCCTATCCATATATTGTCTCTTCCATCTCCTGACATTCCCCACTGCCATCACCACAGAGCAGAATAGGGTAACCTCTTGCTCGACAATTAGGGTATTCTTTCCCTGCAGCCCCGGTGAGATTTCAAACCAGTATCTGATGCAGTTCTGCCCCTCCTTGAACCTGACCATCCAGAGGACCCATCATTTCCCCAGTCTTGTCTCCCAAGACTACCATTTTTCCTCAGTCTTTGCCATGCTGAGCTCCTTGCCTTCCCTGAACCTGATTTACAATGTGCTGGTCATTGCTCCTGTTATTACCTTCACCTGGCATGACCTCCTACCTCTCTGCTTGTCCAAGTTCCCTGAAAGGCTCTTTGAAAATGCTGCCTCCTCCAGGAAGCCTTCCTGGAGCCACCCTGTTGGAAATATCTGTCTCTCCTCTAAACCTTTGCTGAGCTTTTGGGCCAGGTTTAGTGTAGCAGTGGAGAGCACAGGCCCTGCGACTATAGCCCTAGCTGATACTCCTTAGTTCCCAGAACAATGTCCATAACCTCTTAAAGCCTCAGTTTCTTTACCTGTAAAATGGAGATAGTTACAGTTGCTGCCTTACAGGGCTCGTGAGGAGGAAATGATTAATCTGTGTGCAGTGCTAAGGGAAGTGCCCGCCACAGGGTAAGTGCTGTCATGGTGTTATTACTGCTATTATTAGTAATATGACCTCTTTACTATTCTGCCAGACCCTTGTGGGCAGGAACCAAGTCAGACCCCTTTGGTCTCCCATATCAAGGCTGCTCAGAGACATTTGTTGACTGAACTGAGGTGACCCCATCCTCCCCCCACCACCTCAGGCCCCTGCAGAGCCCAAAGGAAAGAGGGAGGCAGAGAGACACAGGAAATGTCCTCCCCTCCCTGATGTTAGTGGGCCCCGGGGAGCAGGCCAGCCTGCTGTGGCCCCAAGCCTCCTGCCTCTCCTCCGAGGCCACTGTGCAGCTGATTGTCCCTGAGCATGGGGATAATGGAGACAAATTGGAGGGAATCCAGAGGAGCGAAGTCCCTGAGCCCTTGGGAAAGGGCAGGCCCAGCAGAGGAGGGAGATGAAAGCAGTTCCATGTGTGTGGCTTGGCTGAAGGACAGAGCTGGGTGTGGTGGGGGACATGATAACTGGAGACAGGGATTCCAGCAGTGCAAACAAGCTGGAGAGGGGGATGGCTGAGAGCTCCGTGGTGGGGCTGCTCTGCTGAAGCAAATGGGCTCTTGAAACACAAGCCTGGAGCTTTCTACAAGTCCCCTCCTCCTATTGGCTTGGACAGAGGACCCTTCAAACCAGTTCCAGGGCTGGTAATTCTGCAGGGCTGTGCAGTCCTGGTCCTGGGAGGAGGCTAGCCCCTCACCCTGTTTACCCATCACTGGCTCAGGCTGGGCCTGGGGAGAGCTCAGCTGAGGGTCTGAGGTCTGAGTCTTCGGCCCTCCCTGCCAGTCCTCATGGTCCCACTCTGAGGATGGTTTACAGTACCTGCCAGCCCACCACAGGGTTTTGGGCTCTGGGCTCTGGCCCTTCCTCCCTCTCACTAGCCCCTCCTTTGCACCTTAAAGCTATTGTTTTCAGACCATTGACCTCTGTCCCTGTCCTCCCGGGTACTAAGGGGCATCTCAGGGGCATGAAGAGGCTGGGAGGAAATATTGGAAATGGCCTCTCCATCCTCCCCTCAGATCCGGGCTGCATCGTCCTTGGGCCAAGATAAATAAAGCAAGAAAGGGAGAGGCCTCTGTATGCTCATTGCTGATGGCTGAGCGGCCTGGTTGTGGGGATGGTGGGTTGGGCGTCAGTCTACCTACAGCTGCCTGCAACCCTATTCCCAAAGGAATATGGTGGAAGGGTGGCCAGGCCAAGTGTCAGTGGCATGAGGAACAAAGCAGAATACCCTTCTAGTGCCCCATTCCCTGGGACAGAGCTTTGTCTGAGTGCTGAGTCTGAGAGCTCTAGAGAGAGAGCAAGGGAGCCTAAGAGGAGGAAGAAGTCTGGAGATAGAGGAGTAGCAAAAGGCTGTCCCCAACTAGACCTCCAGGCCTCCTAAGCTGCTGGCTTCTGGCCTGCCCAGGACCCCAGGTCTACTTCCTGAGGTTGGATAGTCTGAGGAACCTCAGAGTTGGGAAACTGGAGGACCAAAATGAGGGTTCCCTGGGGCCTCAGCTGGACATCTCCCACCCTGACCCCTGAGGGGTCTCAGACTGCATCTCTGAGGTCATGGCTAGACAGAAATAGCATGAGTCTTGGTCAGACAGAGCTGAGTTCAAATCCAACCTCTGTGCTGTATTATTGATGAGTCTTGGGTAAGTCCCTTCCTTTACTTTATAATAAAAGCCTGACTTTTCCATCATAAAATGGAGAACACAATCTCCACCTCACAAGACTATTGGCAGGAATAAATGGGATAGTGATGTGCGAGGGCCTGACTCATGGTCGGTGTGAGCTACTGCTCCTTTCCCTGTACTGCATGTGGCCCTTAGGCCACTGTTTAGGGCATGATACTGCAATGCTCAGGGGGGAAAAGCTCTTGGCTGGCTGTGACTCCTAGGCTGACTCCAAGGAGTCCTTTTGGTTCCTCCAACCCCAAGGTCATAAAGTGACTATAGGGGTACCATGGGCCTTGCCACCTGAGCCAGCTAGACTCACCTCACTGATTCTCCAGGCACAGAACTATTGCCAAAAGACCCCCCAGCCCCTGGGTGTCCCTGCTTACAGCCATCTCTGACACCTCAGCCTGGTGTGGCCCTCCCTGCGGTGTTGAGCGGGCCTGCCTGCCACTTCTCTGAGTTTTGGTATTGCCAGTGAAACTCTTTCTTTGGGTTCCACACTGTTGGGGACATTCTTTGTCTTTTGGACTATCTCATCACCTCTACCCCGTTCAAAGCTGAGAGTCCACTCCTAGGCCTGCTTTGTCACCTGCTTCTTTTAGGAAGTCTTTGGAGCAAGGGCCAGGCAAAGAAAAGAGGCTATGGTGAATGTCAGGAGATTCCAGGGCTAGTTTCAACTCCTGAACTCACTCCTTATGTGGTCTTCACAAGCCACTTCCTCTTTGAAGCTCTGTTTTTCCATCTACAGAATGGAGGTCCTAATTCTTGCATCCCAGGGCTATTGGGAAGTACACACATGTTCACGGAGGTAGGATCACTGAAAGAATGTTTTGCCTTAAGGACCAGGAATTTAACTTTTTGTGCTTAGTTCAGCTCTATGGCAGTGTCCTCCAGAACAAGCAGAACATGCAGGAACCCCAATCGCAATTATTGTCACTCAGCTGTTTCCATTTGGTTAGATGCCAAGATCACCAGCTCCTTGCAGTTCACTGCTTCACTTCAATTCTTTGTGAGAAAAATTGCTCTACTGGTTTCCAATCTTTACTGTTTTGAAATCTTTTGTGTCTACCATCAAACCCTTCCTGCTATGGTTCCAACTCAGGTCTAGATACCTTAGACACCTCCTAGCCTGCCTTCTCTTTCCTCTTCCCCTCAACTTCCGACCTAGACTCAGAGGGTGAAAGTAGGGTTGAGAGCAAAGGCTGGCTTTCTATGTGGCCAGAGGGAACAGACCATGGAGGTAGTATCACTCTTCCAGAAGCCCTTCATCTGCCTCACACTGTCAGCTTCACCCTTATCTCACCCTGGCTCACACCGTCCTGGCTGGAATACTTGTGGTCTCTCACTGTGTATTGGAACTAGGGCGCCAGACTTGACTCTAATCTCCCCTGGCAGCTCCGTGGCATCGATAAGCCCCAAGTTTATGGCAGAGGAAAAATGAAACCCACATTACCCCACCAGGGTCCAGCCCTCACCCAGCAGAGCCAAGGATGTCCTCCATCAGGCATTAAGAGTCCCCAGTTATTCCCTCAAGGCATCTGGAGGTGGAGCAGAGTGGTGCTCCCTGTATACCCTCCTCCCTGAAGGCACAAGAGTCCCCTCCCAGTGCCCCCCAGGCCCTGCCTCTCTCAGCCAGGAGGGCTTCCCTAGCATTTGTGATGGGGGCAGCTCCCTCCTGAGTTTGAGGTTAAAGGGGACGTCTTCTCCAAGAATCTGTAGCCAAATTGCTGAGCTGTTCACAGTGACCTGGAGATGATGTTTGGAAATCTGATTTGTGATAACATAATGTTCCTTTTAAGTAACGCTGGCTGGAGAGGGAAGGAGGAAAAAACGACCAAGAAAAACAACCTTATTGAGGTTTAAAAGGGGACGCTGTCGTGGCCGCCTCCTTAATCTCCCAAATCACTTTCCTCTCTTCCCCCTCCTCCTCCTGCCCCAGACCTGCTTTTGTTTATAACAATCTCTTGGAAAGAAGATTGAAAGTGAAATCTGTTTCCTTGCTTAAATATATATATTTAAAGGGGGAAGAAAGCCCTCTCTCCCCACCCCACCCCCCACCCCTGCCTGCCCCTCATCTGAGCGCTGTGGGTAATTGGAGGGCTGCCTGTTCTGGGCTAGTCGGTCAGCATGGGTTCTCCAGTGCCCACTCATCACCCCATCACAGAAGGATCATTAAGGCAGGAAAACAAGCTGGGGATAAGATGGGAAACCTGGAGGAGGGGCGTCACTTATTCACAGACTCCAGGAACTATTTATGTAGTGGCTGGTGACCAGCAGTTTGCTATCTCCAGAGGAGAATAAATACAGTATGAGCACACAAAATTAGACACAAGGGAGGACTTCCACTTTCTCTGTCTAACATACTGTTCACTTGACCTAGTAGTGAAAAGAGTGGGGAAATTTTAGCTGCATCCCCAGATGAATGAGTGACCCCACTCCCTGCACCTCTCTGGGCTAGGGACTACTTTGTGACAGAGGGAGGGTTAAGATGAAACATCTGTATCCCAGCAGGGGAGGATGGGGTAGCAGCTGAGGGAGTCTGGAAGAGGAGATATTTGTATGGAAAGACAAACCCAGCTGGGGGCAGGAGGGGGTGGGTGGATATCTAGAGAGAGACCAGCACACTTGGTAGAAGCCACCATGGCTATTGTCCCACCAGCATCACCCCTACCCCACCCTTATACATACACACACACACACACACACACACACACACACACACACACGTGCTCACACCACTTCCCTTCTCTGCTTCACCAGGGCATGTGTCTGACCTCTCAGGTGGCACCTCATGCACTACCTACTATCTGGCCCTCACCCTAGAGTTTCAGTGTTCCTGGCCCAGCCTGAAGCCAGCCAATAGGCCTAGCAGGGCAGGATGGGGCAGGCTGAAGGGAGAAGGAGGTGCCGAAAGCCCGCCATGCAGCCAGCATGGCTGCCTGCCAGCCCAGGATGGATTCCTCCGACCCGGCATCTCAGGAACACCCACTTCCCCAGGCCCTGGTGCTGGGACCCGCCCCCCCCCCCCGCCGCTGCCCGGGGGCTGTGCTTCAAGAGAAGGAACAGAGAGGGCTTTTTGGTGTTCTTTTCAGGGGCCCTTGCTCCCCCACCCATCCGCTCTATCCAGGGCATGTTATTACTATCAGAAATATCAGACGTTTCAACTCAAATTAAAGTCAGGTTAAATGTCTCCACTGCAGAAATTCCACATGATTCCAGATGGAGAGGAGGGACTCCTTCTCTCCCTCCCTCCCCAAGAGTAGAACAAAAGCATCAATTTATAGTGTGCTCTTTCAGACCATTCAACCCAACCCTCTCAACTTACAGATGGGGAAACTGAGGCCTAGAGTGAGAAATGGGCTTGCCCAAATTCACTCAGTAATTTAGTGGCAGAGCTACAACTAGGATCCTGGTGCCTCAATTTCCATTACACAGTGTTTTCTTTTCACAGCACACATTTGTAATCCTGTTAGACCTACAACTTCCCTTGACCTTGAAAACTTCAAAATTGCCACCAGAGATATCCTAGCATCTGTCATATTGGGACAAAAGTAGTAGGCAGCTTCTCTTAAATCTTGGCCTGCAAAAGTCAGTTAAAAGTGCTTGACATACAGGCCATATAATCATGAGCTAGTCCCTACCCTTCTCTGTGTCTCAGTTTTCTCATATGTAAAATCAGAAATGTAGATCATTGTTTTCATCTGCTCAACATCTATTCCTTTTCTTCTAATCACAGCACTCAAATTTTCTCGGGAAACCACTCTTCCCACACTGTGAATCCATTGTGAGTCAGTTTCAAGGGTTGCCAGGTGACCCAGGCCAATCAGAACATTCCATTACACTGTACAGAGTAATTGGCTTATACAGAGTCATGTGACCCCAGCTGGGCCAATACCAATCCTCCCTGGAATTTGGATTAAAATATGAGGAGAGAGACATCAGGAATTAAGCAGCCAGAAGACATAAGCCTAGACTTTCAGGAGCTCTGTGAAAAGAGTCTGCCTGAGAATGATGCCTTTTGAGAGAAATGGGCATCCAAAACGTAGATTGACTTTCTTTGAGCCTGGGATCTAGCATTGCCTGACCAGACCACCCTAGTACTTTTAATTTTTGTGAACTAACATGATACCCTTTTGGCTTAGACCAATTTTAGTTGGATTCTTTCCATCCATAACCAAAAGATGCTTCACTAACATAAAAGAGATTGGAGATATCTTATGTCACCAATGGTAGAGTTGAGAGAGGCTTTAAGTGACTGCTCAGGGGAGACATAGGAAAATGTGATGAATGAATAAAGGAGTCTGAGATAACCATGCCATTTGTGGACTGGAATAAAACCTCAGCCATTTTGCCAGCTGTATTTCTCCAACCCTTGCCTGAAGTAGACGGTGTGTAGGCTTTCATGTCAGAGGGACCTGGCTTTGAACACTGATTTCTCCATTTCCCATGTATATAATGTGGGATATGTTTGCTCTCTAAGCCTCAAGAGCTCTCTTGACCCAAGCAGGTGTCAAAGAGCTGATAGGTCTAATCCAAGGAGCATGGGATAAGACACCATAACAAGATAAGACAAGACTTGGAACATTAAGACAGCAGACATTTACAGGGCCATTTCCTAAGGGCAAAGGCATTGGCAAACATCCTTCCAGGCAACTGGGGCAGGTGTGGGCAGGGACACAACATAGGGTTGTGGTACATAATTCCAGGGGTACCATCCACATAGTTTATGATGAGAAAGTAGCACCCTGGGGCCATGTAGTCCATAATTTCTACAAACTTACATAGTAGCCCTAGGGCTTTGGCACATTGAAATTAACAACTGTGTCTTCTCCACTTAAGATATATTAGGTTTTTTCCCTATATATCTTTAAAGAAGTGGAATTGCAAGAATAATATTACCATGAAGCTATGGTTGGACATATAGTGCAATTAGTGTCCTATTGTGACCCAAGGGACCTGGCAATACCAGAATATTGCCCCAGACCAAAGCGAGCTCTCTCCACAAGGTTCCCATGAGACATACATTCACATAGAACAATGGCAAAGGAAAGCAAAGTAGCACCCTTCTTGTTAGCTGGGCTTTAGGCTTCAAACCTCAGGGCAAGCTCTGGTACACTGAACAGGATTGTGCAGCCTACCCTAGAGTCCTGAGGGATCACTTTCTATTACAAGGCCAAACCTGAATCTCAGATCTTAGCTCACTCCTACTGGCTTCATGGGGAAAAAAAGATAA
>VMDR010018060.1:0-19516 GCA_007922815.1 Macrotus californicus | reverse complement strand
AAGGTGTTATGCAATTAATTTCTTTGGTGTCATACTCAGCAACACATTTCTGTTTCTGTGCACAATTTGTTCTAATTAGTAACTTATCCTTCTTAGGATTTTACATCACAAATATATAAGAAAACAGGTGTTTTTGAGAGTTTATAAGAAACCTCAATGGTTGAGCTTATCTTGGCTTCATAATAATATTTAAAACAATAAGATCTTAACTTCTACCTTATTTCCTATAGTGCATTTATAGGTGCGTGGAAAAGCTCAGATAATGTTTTCTTGAAGCAGTAATGGGAAATAGAAGACATTATTGTATTATTGATTGCTGACTAAAGTTGTCTTTTTGCTTTTTCTCAGGGATTCATTTTACAAAACTAAAAAAAAATTAGAATAGATGAGAATTAGGAGACGCCAACCAAAAAAAGCCTGAGGATCAAAACAAGTATCTAAAATATATCAGGCGACTCAATGCAGCTGGGGCAGGGAGGTGGGGGCTGTGCATGACTCAGGAGAACAAGTAGGACTCGTGAGACTTAGGACATGACAGCCATGGGCACTCGCCTTTGGGTTACCTTGTCAACTGGCCTTTTCCTCATCTGTGAAATCTATATCACTCTATGTGCTTCAAGAGTAAAATTTAAGATATGTAATGTACTTTAAGGGTAAAAAAACCCCAGTAGGTCATCTCTGCTCTTAGTAAATTTGGTAGAAGAGAATACTTCTAATAAAGTGTTGGGTCTAGATTGCTAATTAAAATTTACTGATGAGGAGCAGATATATAGTGGCAAAGAAATTATTGTTACCATTTAATGTTCTCTTAAGTTCTTATTTGATTTGATAAATTCTGTGGAATTGTACATAATATCTCTTGTCTGGTGGGATGTTGGAGTAAGCAACAGCGACCTGTTTCCTCATTTCTTAGACACACACACGCCGATGACTGACTCGTGTTCTTTTTGACATTCTGGCTTCTTTATGGAGTGTTTGAAAAATAAATACAGAATTGCATTTAGTTCTTGTTCTGGTAGGGCCCAAACTCCAACCAGTCATCACTTTGGTCCCTCTTAGAGGTCCCTATTTCCGTCTTAGAGTTCAATTCTGGTTCTTTTGGGTCGATTTTATGTCTCTGTCCTTAAAGCAGTGACTAGTTCCTGCAACCACTCGTCCCCGTGTCCATGTTAGATCTGAGATGAAGAAAATTATGAGAAACTCTATTCTCATGGGTACACCTTCTATAGACAGAAGCTGTATCTGTCTCAATCACTGCTTTATCTCCAGCATTCAACACTGGGAAGGAGGCTTATGCTTAAAAAAATGTTATGAAATAAATTAGTCTGAATGTTTAGTGAAATGTTTTCAGGTATTCTGAAGGGAAAGGGTTCTTTTGTGAAATAGATTTAGAAAAAGCTACATTGTATCCTCAATTTTGGAATAGTCGTTATATACATTAGTGTCTTAAAGTCTCTGAGACATCTTGGTGTAAAATCAAAACCCTGTTAGCCTCCTTTATCTGAACATTGTCCAAACTATCTGGGAAGCACTGGCCTAAAGCAGACCTAGTGTAGCACAGGATTGGTATTACTTGTTAATATGTATTTACTGAATATGCAGAGCTGTGATCCTGGGCAATTCAGGGATTTTTAGTAGCTTCAAAAGAAGATGGTGGCTTCCAGGATATGTTGAGAGTAAAGAGTAAAGGCTGTGGAGGAAAAATAGCCAATGGTAGGGGTATAAGTGTAAATTATTTCAACATTTCTGGAAGGAATTTTGACAGTGGGAATCAAGAATCTTTAGATTTCCATGTTGTAATTTTACTTCTAGAGCTTTATCTTGGGGAAGTAATAAGAGATGTATACAGAGTTTTATCAATCAGAGTATTAAGTATGATATTTCCATTAAAAATAACCTAAGTGTCCCATAGGTGATTGGTCAGTAAATAATTAGAAAACCATTCAAGGAAACATTAAGTGACTATTTCAGTTTTTTTTTTGCTGTGTAACAGCAACAACCAAAAAACCCTTAGCTCAGGAGGCTTTAAACAATAACTTATTATTTCCCATCACTGTGGGTTGATTAGGCAGTCCTCTTGTCACACAGAGTTGGCGCTCACTCAGGCAGCTGATTTCACATGGCAGTGAGGCTGAGCTGGAAGCTGCTAGTTGGCTTGTCTCAACGGTCTGTGTCTTGGTCCTTGCTGTGAGCCGGGACACTTGGTTCTCCTCATGATCTCTCTTTCTGTGTGGCATCTCACCTTCTAGAGCCTTTCTGTGTTGCTTCTCTTTCCAGTAGAATAGCTTGGGCCTTACATCTCTGTGTTTTAAGAGAACAAAAACAGAAGCTGAGGCCTACAGTTGGAACAGTGTCACTTTTGCAGCATCTCTCAGTCAAAGCAGTCACGAGCTCTGCCCAGGTTCAAGCAGAGGTAAATAGAATCCATTTCTTGATGGAAGGAGAGACAAATGTATACAGGAAGGGAAAGAATTTTGATGGCCATCTTTGGAGACTCATGGTGGCCATTCAAATCATGTTATGTAACACTATTTTATGATATTAATGTTAAGTGAAAACAGGAAATGATGTTAAGAATAAAACCATTGAGGAAAAAGGAAAGTAGATGATATACAGAATCTAATACTAATATAATATGGTTTAAATATATATATATGTAAATACACACACACACACACATATGCACATTATGCACACACACACACTTAGAAGGAACTGGAAGCCACAACATCAACTTGTTAACAGAGGTTATGAGTGACAAGATTGAGAGTGTTTTAATTTTCTTCTATATACGTATCTGTATTTAGTTTTCTTTTTAGTTCTGGCTGGTATGGCTCAGTTGGTTGGATGTTGTCCCATAAGCTGAAAGGTCACTGTTTGATTCCTGGTCAGGGCATGTGCCAATTGTGGGTTCAGTCCCCTGTTGGGTGCGTGCAAGAGGCAACTGATCAATGTTTCTCTCTCACATCGATGTTGCTCTTTCTTTCTCCCTCCCTTTTGCTCCGTCTAAAATAAATAAATAAATAAACTATTTTCTCTTAAAAATTTTTCCAGCAATCATCTCTTAGTTGTTTTAACAATTAAAAAAACTGATTTTTTAGGCCAATTAAAAAATGTTGACAAATTCAAAGATTAGAGGATATGTGTTCTATAATCCCAATGCCATAAAATCAAAACTACAAAGTTTTAGTTAAAAACTTTTATTGAATTTGACATTTAAATATATCCTTCTGAATAATTCCTGGGATGTAAAAAAATTCAAAAGAAAGATAGTTATTTACAAATGACAAGAGTTCTGTACATACAGTCCTGGAATATGCAGTCAACATGCATAATCTTATACATATTAATCAGATAACATGATTGAAGATAAATGAACATTTAATGCAAAAACAGCCAGGAACTAAGCACAAAGGAAGTACAAATTATTATCAAGGATAAAGTGATACTGATGAGGATACAACTGGAGGCAATTTAAAAAATTTTAAGGAAAGGTTTATAAAGCAATGCCGATAAGACTGAAAAACCTAGATGGAATGGACTGTTTCTGAAGAAATGTTTTTGTGACCTTTGGCACAAATTGGTAGCAAACCTGAATAGATTAGTAAACTGAAAAACGAAAAGATAATCAACAACTAAGCCCATTCAGTTTACGGGTGTGTCTTCCCAAACATTTTAGGCATAGAGAAGTCTCATTATATATCCACTGTTTCAGAACATATGAAACATTGAAAGTTTATCAATCCATAAACCTGATGTTAAAAATAGAAAAGGAGAACCGGAGGAAATCATGGGCTATTGTCAACATGCATTGTTCTTTAAACAGAGAAACATTGTTACAAAGAAGCTAAAATATCTATGTATATCATATGTTACAAGTGGGTTGTATATATGTATGTTTCCAAAAGGAGCAAATCCATGTTTTGTTTGTTTGTTGGTTGGTGCAATTCTCCAAAGCCTTGGCTAGCTGTGCTCCCAATTTTCTCAGTCTTCTTAGACAGGAAGACAACTCTGTAAGTGGGGCCCAGCTGGACCTAGATTCATTCCTAGATTCTAAGCAGAAGACAAATTCATTTGACTGTTTGAATTATAGAAGAAAAAAAAGAAATTATTTTCTTAAGTTCATAGTGATAAAAACCTACATTAAGAAAAAAGGAAAGATCTCACATAGTCTAACTTTACACCTCAAGGAACAAGGAAAAGAAGAACAAACTAAGCCCAAAGTTAGTAGAAGGAAGAAAATAACAAAGTTTGGAGTAGAAATAAATGAAATAGAGAGTAAAAAGACACGTATGTATATAAAGTGAAAGGAGAAAATGAAAACCACTTGGACTCCCACCACTGTTAATGTTTTGATGTGTGTCATTTCAGTGTCCTGCCAGATAGTGTGTATGTCCCACAAGAAGAGACAAATAAATCACTACGTTTTGTAGTCTGTTCTCGGCCCACCCTCACTACTAGTATGTCATGAACACCTTTTCATCTCATTAAATATTCGTGAAATGGTCACATTATGTCACTGTCTCTCATCATTTATGTAACTGAATTCTGATTATTAGAACTACTGATTTACCTTTTTTACTACAACAGGTTATTCATGCGAATTAGATACAAAATGATTTTTGTGTATTTATCAAGTAAAACAAAATTAAGCTCTTAGCAATATAAACATTTGAAACTAAGTTCCTTAGTTAGAAACCGATACATAATTCTCTGTAGAGACTTTTAGGGAAAGGAGAAGAATATTTCCTTTATGGAAAATATTTCTTCATACTCTGTGTGAGGACTTTTTAGACTAAAAGTGACAAATACCCCAACTAGAATTGAATGTAGCAAAAGAGGAAATTTATGAGGGAATATGTCAGTTATCTGTTGTCCTAGTAATGTTGCAAAACAGCCAACCACAAAATATCAGTGACATACTGGGAAATACGTATTTATTTAATCCATGAGTGTACGGAGTTTAGTGGCTGTCAGCTGGACTTGATCATGCATCTGCAATCAGCTGTTGGTTGCCTAGGCACCTCTGCTGGTCTTAGATGGGCTTGCTCAAATGTCTTGGAGTTGGCTACTGGCCAGGATACCCTGACTCTGTTTTATATTCTTATTTTCCAGCAGGCTAGACTGGGCATGATCTAATTCCTATGGAAGAAAAAAATGAGCAAGAAAGTAAATACACTCCCTGGACAGTGTGGCTAAGTTGTTTGGAGCATCATGCAGGGGAGTTCAAACTTTTGGCATCTCTGTGCCACACTGGAAGAAGCAGGGTTGTCTTGGGCTATACATTAAAAACATTGTGACACATAATAACAAAAAAAATCTTGCAAAGTTTTAAGTAAATTTACGATTTTGTGTTGGGTGCATTCACAGCCATCCTGGGCTGTATGTAGCCCATGGGCTGCAGGTTGGACACCCCTGCATGGAAGGGTTGTGGGTTCGATTTCTGGTCAGGGCACACATCTAGTTTGTGGGTTTGATCCCCAGTCTGGTCGTGTGCGATCCCTGGTCTGGGCACCAATCCATGCTTCTCTCTTGCATCTGTGTTACTCTCTCTTCCTTCCTCTCTCTAAAAGTAATGAAAAAATGTCTTCAGGCAAGTATAAAAAAAAAAAAGTATATACTCAAGTGCTATTTCAGGCTTCCAATTGCTTCACATTTGTTTTCTTCTTATTGGCCAAAGAGAATCATGTGACAGAACCTAGGGTCAGATTGTGAGGACACTGACAAGGAGGCAGATACAGGAAGGGGTAAAGAATTAGGGCCATTAATGCAGTCAGTCTACCTGGCATATGTAACTAAAATGGCCTAGGGATAGATGTAGCTTCAGTGGTTGCTGGATCCAAGGTATCAAGTGATGGCACTTGGCTTGATTTCACAGTATTAAAAGTTTGGCTCTGATTTCTTTTGCATTAGCTTCACTCTCAAGGAAGCCCTTTTTATATGGTAGTAGTCAGAACCTCCATGTCTTTTTTAATTATATTTTATTGATTATGGTCTATGGCCATACCACCCTGAATGTACCCGATCTTGTCTGATTATGCTGTTACAGTTGTCCCCATTTCCCCCCTGGTTCCCCCTTCCACCCAGCACCACCAAGTCCCTCAAACAATACCCACACCAGTGTTCATGTTCATGGATCATTTGTAGGTTCTTTGGCTACTCTATTTCCTATACTGTACTTTACATCCCCATGGCTATTCTGTAACTTCCTATTAGCACTTCTTAATCCTCTCACCTCTTCACCCATTCCCCTACAACCCCTCTCCCATCTGGCAACCATCAAAATGCTCTCTGTATCCATGATTCTGTCTCTGTTTTCTTGTTTGCTTAGTTTGTTTTTTAGATTCAATTATTGATAGATATGTATTTATTGCTATTTTATTGTTCATAGTTTTGATTTACTTTTTCTTAAATAAGTCCTTTTAACATTTCAGTAGTAATGGTTTGGTGATGAGGAACTCCTTTAGTTTTTTTCTGGCCTGGGAACTCTTTGTCTGCCCTTTGATTCTAAATGATAGCTTTGCTGGGTAGAACAGTCTTGGCTATAGGTCCTCCTGTTTTTCATGACTTTGAATATTTCCTGCCAATCCCATCTAGCCTGCAAAATTTCTCTTGAGAAATCAGCTGACAGTCTTATGGGAACTCCCGTGTAGGTAGCTAACTGCTTTTTTTCTTGCTGCTTGTAAGATTATCTCTTTATCTTTAACCTTTGGTGTTTTAATTATGATGTGTCTTGGAGTGGGCCGTTTTACATCCATTTTGGCTAGAATTCTCTGTGCTTCCTGGACTTGCATGTCTATTTCCTTCACCAAATTAGGGAAGTTTTCTTTTATTATTTTTTCAAATAGATTTCCAGTTTCTTCTTCTTTCTCTTTCTGTTCTTTCTCATTCAAGAAATGATGTGAATGTTGGAATGCTTAAAGTTGTCCCAGAGGCTACTTACACTCTCCTTGTTTTGGGGGATTCATTTTTTTTTCTTTTTCTGATTGGTTGTTTTTTGCTTCCTTATGTTCCAAATCATTGATTTGATTTTCGACTTCATTCTCTCTTCTGTTGTTTCTCTGTAAATTTTCTTTATTTCAATTAGTGTATCTTTCATTTCTGACTGGATCTTTTTTATGCTGCTGAGGTCCTTACTAAGTTCCTTGAGCATCCTTATAACCAGTGTTTTGAACTCTGCATCTGATAGGTTGCTTACCTCCATTTCATTTAGCTCTTTTTCTGGAGTTTTGATCTGTTCTTATATTTGGGCCATGTTTCTTGATCTCCTCATTTTGGCAGCCTCCCTGTGTTTGTTTCTATGTATTAGGTAGGCTGCTTTGATTCCATGTCTTGATAATGTGGCCTAATATAGTAGGTGTCCTGTAGGGTCCAGTGGCACAGCCTCCCCTATAGTGTGGCCTAATGTAGTAGGTGTTCTGTAGGGTCCAGGGGCACAGCCTTCCCTATCATTCAAGCTGGGTATTTGAGGTGCGCCCTTTGTATTGGCTGAGTATACTCTCTTCTTGTAGTTGAGCGTTGGTTGCTGTTGGCAGACCAATGGGAGGGATTTACCCAGGCCAGTGAACTGCAAGGATTGGTTGTGACCACTTACCTCTACCCTTTGCCCTTTGTGGAGGATTAGCTGTGCTGGGGCAGGGTGGTGGTACTCCAGTATGGTCTGTAGGTGTCCATTGACTTCATTGGCCCTGTGGTTTCATGGGTGGTGCAGAGTAAGGTCAGCCCCTACCTATGTTTTTTCTCAGGGCCACCCAGCCTGAGCCATAAAGCAATCTGAGATGGCTGCTACTTGTGCTGGGCTTGGAGATTCTCAGGTGAAGCCAAGCTGTGAATTTAGGCTGGCTATTGCTAGTGCCTAGCCTGTGGCTCACTGAGGCCAGTTGCTGCTTGTTTGAGAGGATTTAGGAAGTTGTAAAGCATGAGCCAAGATGAGCCATTCATGTGGAAAAGCAGCTTGGATGGGCCTCTAAATTTTGTGAGGAGGAGTAACCTCAGTTTGGCCCTGTCCAGAATCTGTGCTCTTACTATCTTAAAGATGAAAAAAAGAGAGTACATCAAGCACACCCTAAGAAGAAAAGCAGGAGGCCATGATGTACCCCATGGAGGCCATTTGGATACTAGCATTAATGGGATAAGCCCTGCTGCACAAAATTTGTTCCATTGTACAGGAGCTTCTACTATTTTCTCTAGGAGTTATGGGAACAGGGACTCTAACATGGTGCACTGTTCTCCTGCCCCATTTCTGTACAGGTGTGGAGTGGTTAATATGAATATTTAGATCAGAAGAAAAAAAGGAAAGGAAGTCCCAATATGCCAGCCTGAAAGATCTAAGTGAAAGGGGAAAGAGACAGGATGGCTGTCTTTTCTGGTGATAGCATTTCAGACCTGGTTATATGCAGGGAGGCTCATTGGTTGAGTGACCTCTTTTTCTTTTAGCTCCAAGGTGGCGAATAGGTTCTAACACATGTGTCAGTGCTGGTTGATTGATGGTAAACCATCTAGAGTGCTGTGTTGAGAAGAATTCTGAACCTAGTGGAAAAAAGGACTGTGATGGATTCAAGATGCCTTAGAGGGTACAGGAGTGGGAAGTAAGAATATGATTGACTATTATTTGACATCTTAGGAAGCAACAGCTTCTCAGAGTCACTGTCAAACTGGTTGTGTGTGTGCGAGGGGGGTCATCCCCTCAGACAGAGTATTTTATAACTAAGGTCTCTGTGATGAGGAATCCTGTGGTCAATTTTCTGGAGGTTCCAACTGTCACTTAACATAACCCCAAAATGCAGAGCTTTATCTTCCCAAGGAGAAAGGAGCATCTTTTTGTTCTGAGAAAATTTGACCTTGTTTGAGAACTGGGTGGGGTAATTTACAAAATCTTTAGATGTAGTAAGTAAAGTTTTGGGGTCACCTTTCTTTTTAAATGAACATGAATCTATCTATCTATCTATCTATCTATCATCTATTTATTAGCATGATTGATCTATATTTATGAAGTTATAGTCAGAGTTCTAAAGAAGTTTGTTTTTGATTATCCTTTTTCTCATTTTTCAGATCTCTGATTGGAGTCATTTTCTGGTACAGACTATGAATATAATGCAGTGAAAATTCTGGCCAACAGTGGAAATATTGGCTTAATCCTCAACTTACTATAGCATTCCTTCTCTTCAGTATCACCTCATAATAGAAGAAAAATGTATGGAAGTGCAAGAACAATCACCAATCTGGAAGGGAGCCCTTCCAGATCTCCTCGTTTGCCAAGGTCTCCTCGTTTGGGCCACCGAAGAACAAGTAGTGGGGGAGGTGGAGGAACAGGCAAGACTCTGTCCATGGAGAATATCCAGTCCCTTAATGCAGCCTATGCTACGTCTGGACCCATGTATCTGAGTGATCATGAGGGGGTGGCTTCGACAGCTTACCCAAAGGGCACCATGACTCTGGGAAGGGCCACAAATAGAGCTGTATATGGAGGTCGTGTCACAGCCATGGGGAGTAGTCCCAATATTGCTTCTGCTGGACTTTCCCACACAGATGTCCTTTCATACACAGATCAACATGGTGGTCTGACCAGCTCATCCCATCATCACCACCACCAGGTCCCCTCTATGTTGAGGCAGGTAAGGGATAGCACAATGTTAGACCTTCAAGCCCAGCTCAAGGAACTTCAGAGAGAGAATGATCTCCTTCGGAAAGAGCTAGACATCAAGGACAGCAAATTGGGATCTTCCATGAACAGTATCAAGACCTTCTGGAGTCCTGAGCTCAAGAAGGAGAGAGTCTTGAGGAAGGAAGAAGCAGCCCGTATGTCTGTCCTCAAGGAGCAGATGAGGGTTTCCCATGAAGAAAATCAGGTAGGTATGACTCATCTCCTTGTTTTTCAACCTTGGCTTCTCATTGAGTAGTTGATGCTTTGCAAATGTTACCACAACCTGTGCAGAAGAAAGTTCGACATCATCAAACTAGCTCTGACTTAGTATGTGTTTCACTTGGAGACTATAAGAGGCCATAGGAAATATGAGATTACAGCTTGCGATCTCCTTATTTTCCAATGACCTTTTCACATTGTTGCAGAAGAGGGAGGATCACTTCTCATTGCCTAACTTTTATACTTGATTAATTTTGTTTTCTTTTTCAGCAGTCACAACAGCAACTCAGATGTACTTCCCATTGAATAGAAGAGTAAAATGTTAATTTTTGCAAGAGTAGACATTTTAACAGCAGCATTTAGAGGGTCACATTTGACTGGTGGATTGATTTTTTTTTTTTTTTAGTTCCAGCAGATTACTTCTTTCTAGAATGAGTGAAGTTTATTTTCTAAGTAGCAAACTAAACAGTATTATGTGGTGTTGGGTAGATTGAGCTTGATATTGTGTTAGAGAAACACAGTACATTTCTGCCTCATCCATTCAATATAAGTACATATGTACATATAAGTACTATGTTCATGACATCTTCTTACTTTTCTTTGATCCATCTTCCATGTCATAGCAAGATTAGTTTTCCCAGAGTCTACCTGTAGTTATGCCATTTCCCTGCTTTAAAGCCCTCAGTAATTACTCATTGCCTCTAGAATGAAGTCTACCTTTTTGGCTCAGTATTCTACTGGAAAGCCCGAATCAGCCTTTCCAGTATTATCTTGTACCTCCTCCCTTACATCTCCTGTGCTACCAGAACCACCATGTAGTAATTCCTGGAAGTACTCAAGGGTTCCCACCTCTATACCTTTGCCCTTTCCATTATCTTCTGCTGGAGGACTTCACAGTGCCTCCTCTCTGTGTTTCTTCCCTTTAAGTCTCAGCCAGTCTTGATGTTCACATCATAACTATTCTGTGAGGCTCATTTGTATGATGCTATTTTCAAAAGGGCTTTGTAGTCAGACATGCCTGGGTTTAAATTCCAGCTTCAGCTCTTACTGGTAGTAAGATACCAGTAAGAACTAAGAGGTGGAGAAGAGAGGGTTAGCGGGTGCCATGCCAGTTGGCTAAAAAAATGCTCAGATATCATTTAACTTTATGTAGAAATTTGAGGTAATTTAAATTTGGCTATACACCAGTGGTTCTCCAATAATTGATCTTTACGTTGGCCTAATGAAGTGACCTTCCTCTCTGTTACCCTGGCTACCACCCCTTTGGCATCCAGGCACTCAAAGAAGCATTTCTGATTTTTATGAGAACTTGCTGTTTGTTTTCCTTCTAAGTGGAAAGTAATCACCTTATCCCTTTGATTATCTGACAGAGCCTATGCTGGTTTTCAGATGTGAAAATGTGGTTTTTAGTTGGAACAGAAAGCCTTGTCTTTTATTCCTAAATCAAATTAATGCTCTTAATTATTATTTCTTTTTTTTTCTGACTTTGCTGGTTCACGAAATCCTGTGAACCTGTTACATCTATGTGCGTTTCCCCAGTTCTGTACTGCTTTTCTTCCTTTGTTAGTTGTTTTGGGAAATGGTTAAAGCAGTTTAGGAATGATGCAAGTAGTGACAAAGTTGAAAGCCATTCTCTAAATTGTCAGTTCTAAAATTACTTTTATCTTATGCTTCAATCATTAAATGTTTTTTGTGTGTAGATTTCCCACTTACATATATATAATTATTTGTAAATTACATGATGTGTGACGGTGTCAATATAATATACTGAGGTAAATTTTATTTATTTATTTATTTTTAAGATTTTATTTTTATTTTATTTTTAGAGAGAGGGGAAGGAGAAAGAGAGAGAGAGAGAGAGAGAGAGAGAGAGAGAAACATCAATGTGTTGTTGCCTCTCATGCACCCCCTATTGGGGACCTGGCCTGCAACCCAGGCATGTGCCCTGACTGGGAATTGAACTGACAACCTTTTGGTTCCCAGGCCCAGCACTCAATTCACTGAGCCACATCAGCCAGAGAAAATTTTAATGATGCATAAAACCATCTGGCTCCTAGTAAAAACATTTAACCCCCCCTTGTTTATTTTATGAGGGTTAGTTCAATTTGAACTAGGTAACATCCACAGTTCTTCTTAACTGTCCCATGTTGCCTTAAGCTGGAAGCAAGTGAATAGCTGAGGTGCTCTCATTACCCCTTCCTTGTTCTGGAACCTATTATGATCCTAGGCTACCTTGGGTACTGTGGGTGACATATGACTGTGTAACATAAGACCCAGAGAAAGCCCCAGTATTTATATATTAAATATAAGTAAAATTTAATTATTTTCTTTTTTAGGTTAAAAATATAAAAGGAGGAAGAAGCATGGAGAGTTTAAAAAGTCAATTTACTTGCAATATGAGGTAGTATTACAAAGTAAAGAATAGTAAGATTGACAAAAAGCAAGTTATTAAAAACATTGAAATGTCCCTCCTTCCCCCTTTGGAAGTATGTCAGGATCCCTTTTAGGGGTACATGAGTACCTTTTGGTCAAGATAGGGTAGATCCTGATGCAGTAATCAACAGACCTCAAATCTCAGTGGCTTAGCACATCAGAAATTTATTTTATATTCACCTGAAGTATGAAGCAGGTCAAGTGACTCTCTGGGGTAGCTCTCCTCCAGGCAGTGATGCAGGATCCAGGCTTTCTGCATCTTAGCACAGGGCCAAGGAGAGCAAGAGTACCTAGAAATGGCTCACTGGCTCCTCAGTTCCTTGGACTTGAAGTGACATAGTTGCAAAGGGCTGAGGGGTGTAGTCCTGTCCTCTTTCCAAGAAGGAGAGTAGAGTTAGATGTGAGGGAAAACTAGAAATTTCTACCAGTGGGGCTTTTATGTTTGTCAAAAAGTGGATCTAGATGAAAGAAAGTTTGTCCAACTCTGCAGAACTCTGCAGGCTTCTACTGTTGCTGCCATTTCTGTTATTATGCTGCTTCTACAAGCAGACATCTGTTGGGAGCATTATGTGTTAGGCATTGTGCTTAGACCTTTGTGTATGTTAGGGTGCTAGACTTTGTCTCAGTTTACAGATGAAAAATAAATGTAGAGAGAATAAGCAGCTTTCCCAAGTTCATAATGCTGGTAATTGACAGAGTCAGAATTTCAAGCTTTGGTCTATTTAGTGCCAGTGTCTAAATCTCAACTTTATGTTTGCTACCTTCTTATAGAATCCTGAGCTGTGAATTGAATCTTACTATAATAGGAAGATCATACTTTGTACATGTTAGATGTAAAAAATGACTATAGATGATTCCTGACTTATGATGGTTCAACCTGTTTTTGACTGTATGATGTTGTAAAAGAGATTTGCGTTCAGTACAAGCTGTACTTGGAATTTTGATCTTTTCTTGGGCTAGCACTATGCAGTATTATACTCTGTTGTGATTCATGGGAAATGACAGTGAGACATAGTTCCCAGTCAGCCCTGTGATCACATCCAATACTCTACAGTGTGTTCATTGTGATAGATGATTTTGCTGAACTGTAGGCTAATGTAAGTGTTCTGAGCATGTTTAAGGTAGGTGGGACTAAGTTATGATGTTTGGTAGGTTAGGTGTATTAAGTGCATTTTCGGTTTATGATATTTTCAATTTATGATGAGTTTATTGGGATGTAACCCCATTGTGATTTGAGAAGCATCTGTAGTTTTTTTTTGAATAAAAACAATCACATAGCATTTATTGTCGTCTGGCAATAACAAAAGGGTAATCAGAACAATATGAATAAATGTTCAAGGACTACCTACAACAAAGAACACCTAAAAAACTGTATTGCTCCTCAACAATTTTTTACTTCATCAGTCATTTCTAGTTGGAGACACTTTGGAGGAGAGTGATATTATCTCCTTTCAGTATAATCCGACCTAGTTGTTTTCTTGACTTTGTTTTAGAATGAATCTCTTCTGCATCATCTAATACAAGGTTCATGTATTCATCAAAACCAATGATACAGCCCTCTATCCGCATATTTACTTGCTCATAAAGTCACACCTGAATCCGAGATCTATTTTGCAAGTATCTGAAGATAAGGTTGATGGGCTGCACCATCACCTTCTGCACTTTTTGGCCCTGGCCACAGTACGCCATGGTGGAAGCTGACGAAAGGCCACACTAACCCACACCCTGCCTCTAAGACTCTGTAGTTTTGATAGAATCATTAAGAATGTAATTTAGTGTACTTAGTACTTTTATTCTTAGTTAGGAATTTATTTATTTTTTTCTAGAAATGGTTTTTGTGCTGTTTAGGGTTTCTACCATTTATCATAACTTACTATAATTTCCTTTCAGAGAAGAAATCATGGAAACTTTTTCTATATAGAAGAAAAGACTGTAAAAGAGACAAGCGACACTTGATTATGGTTTCTCATCCATAACAACCAGAGGCTGCATTTACAAATGTAGTTCTATCAGAGGGTATTTGGATAATTAGAATTTCACTAATCTAAACTCATATAGTATAGGACAATTTGAATTGTACTCTGTGAATAGAAATGGAGGCAGGTCCATTGTAGAGTAAAGGAGAGAAAGCTAGAGTGCTCATATTTATGATATTTATTGTTCTGTGAATTTAATGCTCATCAGCATAGACCTTTTACCCTTATGTTCAGTGTTGCAGAGGGCTCCCAGTCATCAGTGCTTTTGCAGTATATTTTGAAGTCCTAGTGGTTCTGTCCGAGGGAGCTGAATCCAACCCTAGATCTAAGGGAGGATGTTGAATACCCTGCCTGTGTTACAAGATGTACAGGACTGTTTGGAACCTTGGAGCCAGTGGATAGGTAGCTGTGGCCAAATTTCTTTTGTGCAAAGGAGTGATACTCAGGTTCCTGGATGAATATTATACTTCAAGTCACCACCCCCACCCCCAGGCTGTCTCCATGCTTCTCAGCCATACAGATATACATGAATAGAAATACATTTGTGACTGCTAAGAGTCACAGTACTGACACTTGGAATCACTGGCTTACTTAACTGGAATGCGCAGATGCAGAGTTACCTTTGTGCTATCACCTGTGCCGTTTGCTTCATAATGTACTTTCTTGAATGGAAGAAGAGTTGGGTGGCATATTATGGACAGCTAATTCTTTGGAATGGCATGAACACATAGTCCATGCTCTCAATGTCACACTGGTAGGTTGAGTTGGGGAGTGGTAAGGAGAAAAGATTTAGAATAGATGTTTGGGTGCCACCTGAGCCAGCCTCCTTATTATTTTTAATAGCCTGTGTGGGGTTGGGGTGGATGTTGGCTATGGGAGAATGCAACTACATGGATGTAAAGTGATCCATTTTTTTCTACAAGATTATATGGTTGTTTTTTTCTTGACAGCTCCATTCTATTTACCCATGTGATGGAGATCAGAGAGAGAAAACATGATAGAAAATAAATTTACAGAAAGTTCATAAAAACATATCTTACAGCTTGGTGCATATAAGTTATTGACATTTCATATTCCTGGATATTTTGTGCAATTATTATTTATATTTTTAATGGATTGTTTTTCCAAATTAGGTATAATAAAACAATTTTTAAACATTTTCCTAAGTTGAGCATGGCTAGCCAAGGATCTGCATGAATATAAATAGCATCACACACTGGGAGATTGTACCAGATTTAATATTTACCCATCTCGTGTGTGCAGAAGTGGGACAAGGTCATTGGGAAATGTAACCTAAGAAGTGTAAGTAAACCTTACTGGGGAATGCTACAGCTTTTAAGCCATGGTTATGTGATAATTTCTATTTCTGGCTTAACACAATAGGAAATAATCTACTCTAAATCAATATTAATATGGGTTTTTGATGAGATTTTGAGCCTGTAACTTGAAAAGGTCAAGTAGATCACATTTCTGTATTTCCTTTATTACTATTTTCTCTTTTATTTTTATAACTGTAGGTTATTTCAATAGGGGTCATTCAACTCTGTTCTAAAATACTAATTTCATTGTGAATGTCCAGATATGAAGAGCTGTACCAATTGGAAGTAGGTGATACAATCAATTCTATCTTTTTTTTTTTTTTTTGAGAATGTGGTAAGGCAGTTATATTGTAAAGGGCCTGCTGACAGTTAAATGCAGCTGCAGTGCACCTTGAGAATGTTTATGGAATCAATGGTTCAGCCCTGGAGTGTCAGGTTCCCTCAGGTTTGTAGGTAGGACTGAAATATATTCATTGCTCAAATAGACCTGTCTTATATCTGTGCCTTCCTCTAGGCTCCATTCCTTCTATGACTGTCTGAGATCCATGGGTCCCTCAAAGCCAGTATTTCCAAAGTGTCCAACCAAATCCCACAAACACATTTAAAGCCTCTGTTTGGATTATATCCACTAACATTCTATTGCCTAAAGCATGTTCTGTGGCGCAGGCCTAAGTCATTGAGGTCAGGGAAATCTACTCTCTGCCAAAGCAGAGAGGGAGTAGAATGAATTTTTATTTGCCAGATATTTGATTTTATGTATATATGTATAAAATGAAATATCTGGCAAATAAAACCCAAGTGGAAGTCTGGGAGATTCTGGGAAAGCTTTTGTTTTCTTGTTAAAAGGAATGGATGTCATCAGCAATGGTTCTTGAGTGCTGTGTCTAGAGCTGTGTCATCCATATGTAACCATGGGAGAGAGACCGAGACAAGCACAAACACATATGCCCAGCCATCTCTGAGCAAGTGCATCAGCAGCAGCGGTGGCCTGCCTCCAGACTTCTAGTCACGTGAGAAAATAAACCCCTAGTTGTTTAAATCACTGTTGGGTATTCTATTACTTGTAGCTCAATACCTTCCTAACTGATAAAGCATAGAAAATCATTAATTGATAACTGTTACTCATAATAATTACCAGTCGTGATAACTATAAAAATAGGTACATTTCAGGAGGATAAATGAGATCTCAAAGGACTTTATACATTAGAAGGGAGAAATCTACTTACTAATTGTATTGGGCAATACTCCAAAGTAGTGACCCAGATGCTTCTCCAAGGCTGAATAAGCAACAAAGGGAAATTTATTAGTTCCTATAATGAAATTGCCGGAAGGCTGAGGTGTGGTGCTTAGGGTTGACTGGACCCAGGGCCTCCACCTGAAGCAGGACTATGTCTCTACCCATTGCTTCACCTCTGGTTCTTGTTAGCTGCCTCTATGTGTAAGCCTCATTTTGTCCTTCAGGTGGTGGATTGTGTTGGCTGCCAGTACAACTGAAGAGTTAAGAGGTCCCTATGTCTTCACTTCCCACTTGCAAAATTTATGAAAGGATTGGGTCCTGCCTTAGTTATATCCTATCTCCAGACTTGGGGAGTATATGTGGCAGGGGTGGAATCAGGTATGTGAAAAGGGGTTACTGTGACTGGAGACCCTATTGGACCAGTAGGCATTGGGAGAGGAGCAGTTTTCAAAGTTACTGAAATGAAGGGTGAAGGGATGCTTTAAGATAAAAACAGATGTCCACTGCACTGACTTGAGCTGTTGGTCACTCTCTTTCTCCCAATGTTTTAAGGGCTTATAAATAAAATCAAGAGACCCGAGAAATTAAGAAGTCAATCATATGTCATATCTGTGTATACACTTTTAAATTTTAACTCTGATTTGAAATGTGTATGTCTGTGTATTTTCCCCAATGTTACATAGGCACATGGATTTAGAACTGGATAATATGAACTAGTTTAATAACATAACATGACTTGGAAAGCTGAATCTTAGAAGGACCAAAGAAAAAGTGTCCATCTTCCTCATCTTCAAATAGTCTTCCTCAGCTTTTCAGAGAACTGTAGCTTTTGTTTGCCTTTCCAGAAAGGTGGAAAAACTTTGGTCCAGACTTAGGCAATGATCTACTTAGACTGAAACCACAATTTTAATGCCTTTCATGGGTAGGTAAAAACTTCCTTTGGTTCTGAAGATAGATGAGATGGCACTGAGCCAACAGTTGATTTGTTTGCCAGAATGTAGGAGAATGATATGAAGTGAACTATACATCTTTGTCACAGATGTCAGCTGGTTTTTGCTTCAGTAATCTCTTGCAGTCAGCCCTAGGATCAGCCATATGCATTGTATTAGTAGCCTTACAGATTTTTATTCCCAGGTTTTCTTATGAAAGACTTGGCTAATAAGAGGAAAATAAACATTCTTGTATGTTGGACCTTGGGAGAGCTAAATGATTTCCATGTTCCATTTGCTTTCTGGATCACTTTATTTTGGCTATGAGATAGCAACAGCTTACAACCAAAGAAAACATTTTGGAATATTTCAATGAGATTTTAGTTTCACATGTGCCAAAGACACTTACTGAAACCAAGCTTTGGGAGGGGAAGGCAGAGGGAGTGGTCACCCCAAAACATTCACTGCCTGATACAATTCCCTCCCTATAGACAACATCCTCAGAGGATTTTAAGAAGCAAGTCTATGATGACAGGAGAAAAAGTAACAGTGATTTTATCGGCCAAAGCAGATGGGGTGGGTTCTGAACTTGGCCTCTTCTGGCCAGAGTGCAATTTCAATTTCTATAATTAGTTGCAGGTGGAGCTCTCGTGTTTTTGTTTTGGAGTCCACTGACATCTGTGTGCAAATTCCGACCATCCCAGTTGGCATTTGGACTCAATAAGTGGTTTGGCTTTGCCAGAACATAGAAAATTGTAAATCTACTTCACACACACATATAAAGCTGCTCTAAAGGTCAGGATCTGAAAGCTGTGAAAAGCGTTTTGAAAAGTTTGGGAAGTAGGTTTTAGGCAGAACGTGGTCATGTAGCAAAGAGCTTGGGCAGCCTGACAAACAGAATTCTCTGTCACGTGCCTTTTTTTTTCTCTCTGAGAAGCCAACATTTAATTGTATCTTGGAAGTGATATGCAGGCATTTTGTTTTTTAGTAAGGACATTTGTAGAAAAGTAAAGACTGAGGCAACTACTTCATGTCTTATAAATCGATGGCTATGCTTGTACTGTCTGGTTTGGTGATATAGATTTATTGATCAAGTTAAGTTAATGATTCTCAACTGCAACAATTCTGCATCCCAAGAAATATTTGGCAATGTCTGGGGAAATTTTTGGTTGTTGAAACTGGGTGGGATATGCTATTGGCATCTAGTGGGTAGAAGCCAGGGATGCTGCTAAACATCTTGCAGTGAACAGGACAGCACTCCACATTATCTGGCCAAAAATATCAATAGGTACAAGACTGAGAGTTAAATGGATGAGTTAATTGGATGATTACTGTATCTTCATTTTTCTTGATAATTTACCTGCACTCAAATATTTTACTTTGTAAAGTGATGATCAAAATGTATATATGAGGGTTTGGAGGCCTGGGATTTTGAAAGATGGGAGAGAGATTAGGGGGCTGGGTGAAAAGGATGAAGGAATTAAGAAGTACAAATTGTCAGTTATGGAATAGTCACAGGGATGTAAACTATAGCATAGGGAATATGGCCAATAATATTGTTAAAACTATGTGTGGTCAAATGGGTACTAGATTTATTAGGGTGATTGCTTAGTATGTTATACAATGTCCAATTGCTCATATACCTGACACTAATATAATATTGTATGTCACCTATAATTGAAAAATAAAAAATTATTTAAAAAATGTATATATTTATGTAAAAATAATGACATAAAAGATAAAACCTGATTCATCATTTT
>VMDR010018059.1:0-19495 GCA_007922815.1 Macrotus californicus | reverse complement strand
GTACTTTCTCTGGGAAACCCTGTGACAAATTAAAGATGATTGCCAATTCTTTGGCTCTATTCCCCCCTACTTCCTCAGTCTGGATGGGCTCTGTGACCACTTTGATTAGTAGAATACAGTGGAAATGATGCTGGGCCAGTTTCTTGGACAAACTTTAAGAAACAGGCAGAGTCCACTTCCTGTCTCTGGAGATGCTCCCTTTGGGGGAACCCAATAGCCATGTGAGAGGTCTGAATACCCTGTACTTGCCCTGTTAGCCCAAGCAAGCCATGTGGGGAGGCTGTGTAAGAAGAGGGGGAGGCTCAGCTAGCCCCAGCTCTTCCAACAATCCCAGCTCAAGGCATGAGACATGTCAATAATGCCATCTTGGAAATTGGAGCCCCAGCAGAAACAAATGTAAGAAAAAAAACAAACAAGGAAGCAAGCCAACAACCAAAACCAAGACCTCCCATGTATGGTAATAAGGAAGACTTCCCAGACATCTCCAGCCATTTGAGAAAAATAGCTAATGTCGCTGTGAAGCAGAGATGACCCTCTCCCACTCTACTCTCCAAACCATAAAGTCTTTATTTAGCACAATAAAATGGTTAGTCATACCACCAAATGTAGGATTGTTTGTTACACAGCAATAGATAACAATTACACTTCCTTTTTAATCCACAGATGGTGATATAGGAGGATTAAGATTATTTGGCTTTAGAATCAGGATACCAAAACACTCTGTAATTTACTAAGGATGCGACCTTGGGAGATGAAACTTGGCCAAACTGAGTTTTCTCATTAGTATATACCCCTTACTGAATTTGGAGACTAAGATGAGACTGTCACCAAGCTTAATACCATGCCTGGTATGCAATAAGTGTTCAGCAATAATTACGTCCACCCCATCACTGGCCAGCCAGGGCTATGTGGTACAAAAGAGGGGTTTCTTCCCTAAAGAGTACCTGCATTTTTACTTCCTTAATAAGAATAGCCAAATGGCTTTCCAGAAAGTATACACCAGTTTACACTCACTTGTTCAGTGTGAAAGTTGAGCAAACTTTTTATTCTAGAGCTTGAAAACCTTATTCTGTATGAGGCCCGACAGTAAACATTTTGGGTTTTGTGGGCCATGTGATTCCTGTCACAGCTACTCAACCCCAGAGTTTAAATACGAAAGTGACCACAGACAACCTGTGATCAAATGGACGTGGCTATTTGCAATGAAACTTTGTTTATAAGAATCGAGACAGGCTGGATTTGGTTTGCAGGATTTAGCTTGTCAACCTCGGTTCTAGACGTTGGATGCAGAGAGTTTTCACCCTGGGGATGTCTTCGTAAGTCTTGAGAAGATGAGAAATTATTTCCTGGACTCTAGATGACGTTGTGGGTCCTTCTTTTCAAGACAAATTGGCTGCTTTCCTTGGCAGATGTATATGAGTACTCAGAGCAGGGTAGCTTCAATCTTTTTACATGACTTCCTGCAAGATTAGCTACCTCAGCTGCTTCTACAAACTTTAATTGGTAATGGTCTATACGCAAAGTATACATACTCTGTAGTACTTGGTTAAACTTGCAATTAGGAAAGTCAGCTCTTTTCTTGAAGCAAAAGTGATTTGGATTCTTTTTTAAGCACAGAGTAGATATTCAAAGTTAACTAAAGCAGTAAGCATAATCACTAAATATAGACAGTGAGCTTTGACAGAAAAAGGCCTTGGTTAGCAAAGAAAAGGCCTGAGTTTTGCTTCCAGTTTTAGCTAACTAGCTGTGTGGCTTTGGGGAAGTCATACTCCGGGCCTCAGTGTATTATAAACTTATGAGCTTGAACTAAAAATTGCTTCCCTGGCTGCCTTAAAACATGTAGAAAAGTATAAAATGCCACATGAAATTTATAAATCTCATATTTTATTATAGTTAATTGTTTATGTATCATCTCCAAAATTAGAATATGAGCACCTTGAAAATAGGGGTGATGTCTTATGCATTTTTATTTTTTATTTTTATTGATTCCAGAGAGAGGGAAAAGGAAGAGGAAGAGAGGGAGAGAAACATTGATGTGAGAGAGAAATATCGATCAGTTGCCTCTTGTACGGCCCCTGACTGAGGACTGAACTTGCAACCCAGACATGTGCCCTGACTGGGATTCAACCTGTGACCTGGTTTGCAGGACAACACCCGACCAACCGAGCCACACTGGTCAGTGCTGTCTTATGTATGTTTAAATCCCCATTTATTGGCACAGAGCTTAGCACACTGAGCAATCAGTAAATGCTTGCACAATGAATAACTGAATGGATAGATGAATAAAAGTTTGTTAACATTACAATGAATAAGAGCAGAAATTAAAAATGAGGTTTATTATTCTGAAGTGAATCAATAAATTTTGAAAAATACTTAAAAGGCTCTGAATGGAGTATTATTTACAGCAGATAATTCACTGGCTGTCTTCACTAAATCCCTGAGATATGAAAAGACTTCCTGTCTTATGTGACTCACTCTATTTCCAGGCATCAGTCAACTTTTGTTCTGAGAGTACATACTAGGTATAGATATTAGTTTTATTTTTTAAACTAAAAATGGCCGCTTTGGCCAAAAACAATATACATATGTTTAATTTGCGAACTTTAATGGGAATAAGAGAGAAACCACTGTTGTTTTTTATTGTTATGATTAAAAGTAAGAATATTTCTTTAAGAAACCCAAAGTAAAACTAAAATGGATAGATTAAATAAGCACCTAAAAAGTTAACTCAGTACAATTGATGCTTTAAGACAATACCACTTAAAAGAGAAGAATTGTGTAGCTTTTTATACAGTGATATTTTCTTCACTTCTCAAGTTGGCCACCCTTGAAGGAAACTTTAAAAAAATTTTTATCTTTTTGTCTTTTTTAATAGTATTTTTTACATTTTTATTTATTTATTTATTTTTAGAGAGAAGGGAAGAAAGGGAGAAAGAGAGGGAGAGAAACATCGATTTGTGGTTGCCTCTTACATGCCACCTACTGGGGACCTGGCCCTCAACCCAGGCCTGTGCCCTGACCGGGAATCAAACCCGCAACCCTTTGGTTCATAGGGGCCACACTCAATCCACTGAGCCACACCAGCCAAGGCTGCTTGCGGGAAATTCTTAGAGCCTTAGAAAATTGGAGTTCTCCACCTGGCAGACCCATGGGACCGAAGTACCTGGTGCCATGGCATTTTTTATCCAATCTGATGAATTGGTCAGCAGCTTGCAAATACGTGTTCCTCCCAAAAGATCTTTCATAAGGAGAAATCTCCGTGGATGTGGCTGTTGAATAATGGACATACTTAAAGGGCTGAGTGCTACTCTGCACTAAGCAGATGCTTTCCTTGGACGTGGTGTGGATTTTAGTGCCATCAAGAGAGAAGGAGATCGCATTAGCCCTTCTCATCAGGGCCACACTGAGCTTGCTGTTAAGGAGTAGTAGATAGCCAGGAACTTAAACTAAGCATTGTTAGATTGCTATTCGGAATGACTGTTTTTCCCCCTGAAAATGCACTAGAGGAACCTTATTCCTTTCTCAACAACTCCTTCCTGTGACACTAGCCACCTTAGAACGAAGAACTGACATGAAACTTTGCTTTCCTGATTAGCACATTTTTGCATAATTCTGATTCTGGACATCCCACCTCTTTTCCTCCTTTGAAAGAGACTGGTCATCAGATAGACTTGATAGTGTGCTTTTGGTGTGTATATACGAGGTCTACCCAGAAAAACCCCAGTCATTGTTAATATGGAGAAGGATTTGCGTGCCATCAGTGTAACCGGGCAGTCAAGGAGAGTGGACTGGAATGGGCCTGCGTGAACAATGACGACTTCACTGTACGAGTCAGTGGGGGTGGTAGATGCCATTGAGTGAGCATGTGCACTGTGTGGCCATTGCATGCAAGATGACTGAGCCAGCAGAGCAAAGAATCTGCATCAAATTTCATGTTAAGCTTAAACATTCCTCTTTGGAAACTATTCGGATGGCTCAGAAGCCTTTTGAGGATGATGCAGTGAGTGCAGCCCAAATAAAAGTGTGGCACAAACGTTTCAAAGTCACAGCAAGACCAAGACCACGTTAACTGTGTTATTTGATTGTCCATCACGAGTTTGCCCCTCCAGGCCTGACAATGAATAAGGAATTGTTCTTCATAGGCTGAGAGAGGCAATACAATGGAGTCAGCTGCAGCTCTGGGCAACTGGCGGTTGGCAGTTTAGCCAGGACAACATGCCCACTCATGCATCATGTCTCATGCAGAGTTTTTTGGCGAAATGCCAAATCTCCCAGGTGACTCAGCCCCCTACAGCCCAGATTTGGCACCCTGTGACTTCTGGCTTCTCCCAAAATTAAAATCATCTTTGAAAGGGAAAAGATTTCAGACCATAAATGAGATTCGGGGAAAATATGACAGAGCAGCAGATGGTGATTCCAACAAAGGATTTTGCAGTGTTCTGAGCAGTGGGAGAGACGCTATAACAACTGCGTGAGGTCCCAAGGTTCCTACTTTGAAGGGGACTGAGGCATCATTGTCTTATATACAATGTCTCTTATATCTTCTTCAATAAATGTCTCTATTTTTCTTATTACATGGCTGGACACTTTCTGGACAGACCTCATACACATCGGTGTCTCCAGGACAGAGAATTAAGGAAATGGTCTCTCCCATCTCTCATTTATCTGAATTTACATAATTCTCATAATAGGCGGCATTTTACTTTTTTTTTTTTTTTTACTTTTAGGAAATCTAAAATGTAGATAGAGTATATGATATCTTCCTTGGCTGGGAGAAGTGCAAACCAAGAAGGTAAAGTAACTAGAACAATCTATGATAACTATTCTACCACAACCTGTAATTCTCTTATTTTAAGTAAAAACTTCAGAAATGGCTTTAAGGAATAAAACATGAGGGTCCTTTATTGTGAGTTTACAGCAGATCCCTGAGAGTCACATGCAGTCTCTTCTTCACACTTAGCTGCAGATTACTATTCTCCAACTCTATACTGTGAAACCTGCCTCACAGAATTGTAAGTCAACACAGGGTGACAGGGACAGGGAACGCTGTCCCCACATTTAAACCCACTAATAGGAATCCCAAGCTTTGTTTCCCAATATTATAACAATTTCCAAACCCACAGAAAAGTTGAAAGAATTTTACAGTTAACACCCACATGACCACCCACAGACCGTCAACATTAAATGCTGCATTTGCTTTAACTTCTTC
The DNA here is from genome assembly GCA_007922815.1 of Macrotus californicus. Taxonomy (NCBI): domain Eukaryota; kingdom Metazoa; phylum Chordata; class Mammalia; order Chiroptera; family Phyllostomidae; genus Macrotus; species Macrotus californicus. Next base: position 14,286 of record VMDR010018059.1, on the reverse strand, counting down.
ATCCCTCTATCCAGTCATCAGACCATTTCATGTTGACACAATTTAAAGTAAATTGCAAATGTTAGAGCACACCTTCCTAAATACATCAGTAGGCATATCATTAACTAAATTTCAGTATTTCAGTTTTTTCTTTTGATGTAAAACTTAATGTATTATAAAGGACAAAAATATTTACTACACATTTGCTGAGTTTTGAGAAGTTCGCATACCTGTATAACCCCGAACCCGACCAACGTACAGAACGTAACCTTCCCCCCAGAATACTTCTATCACTCAGAGAGTTCTGAGCAAGCCTTTGCTAATAATGAAATGATGTGGAGGTGTACCGCAAAAGCATTCTTCTTGGTTTGCTTTCTTTGGTTTTCTGTGTTCACCTTGGATGGCCACTAGTAGGGGAGAGGAAGATGCTCTAGTTTGGGGTTTTGTGTGTGTTTGTACTGCTGTCTGGGATATTGATGGATAGCTGACTGGGTCAATGGAGAGATGTCTTACCAGCTGTGTTACTACAGGGAAAGGGGTGAGCCTCTGTGCCTCGTTTTCTCATGCATACAATGAGAATGGTAAGAAAATCTACTGCAGAGGTGTGTTGAAGGGATGCAGTGAGTTAATTTCATGAGTCATTTCACAGAGCAAACACTGCCTGACATGGAAGAAAGCTTTGGCACCTGTTAGCACTCTTGCTCATGCCATAGCTGCCGTGGTTCTTGTGGTGAAATGCAGAGAGGACACCCCATTCAATGCCCTGCCATGTTCTGTGGAAGGCCAGAGTACAGAATTACTGTGTCTGTGTCCGCGGCAGTGAGAAGCTCCTCAGTGGCAAGCTGTGGGGACAGTGGCAAGGTCTTAGGAGGCCAGGCCATCCTGGGGCTGAATAACAATCTGGTGACTCTTCTGTCAGCTCTGGGCCTTGTCACACAGACAGCCTCTCCTCCTCGGGGCACTGGGAGCCGAGCATCTGGAGAGCAGCAAACTTAATTAACTTTTAAGTAAGGGGAGCTCAGAGGAAGAAATAATGGTCAGAAGCTCCAAACTTCCTAATTAAAATGCAGAAGGCACCGTGGGTCACACATCCAACTCAGCAGCCTCATTCAGGGACGACGCCTCCCATTTGAGTTTCCACAATGTGTCTTTGCAAAAACTGATCCTTGACCCAAAAAGCAAGACAAAGGGAAGAGGGAGCTACACTTTGCTCTGCATGCATTTAATGCATCTTCAACCTGCCAGGGAACTCCCTCTTCCTTTGATCTTATGGAACTTTAGGCTTGAGCTTGCAAATTAAACGTCTTTCCATTCAGGTCTATAAGGAGCTTTTTCAAAGATCAAGTATGTCTTCAGACTTGATTGTTCCAGGGGACAGATGGGAATTTAATGATATTTTCTGGCACACATTGTGAGCTGTGACTCCTGAAACCATTCCCCAGGCAGGTCAGAGAGTAGATAGGTGGATATTTTTAGCCTTTCTGTACTCCTAGAGATCTTTTAGATCTCAAACATGGTGCAGAAAAGGTGCAGCTGACACAGGCAGACAGGCTGCGATACTCCTGGAAAGAACGTGGCTTTCAAAGTCAGGCAGGCCTGGTTTTGAATACCAGCCTGAGCACCTACCAGCTGTGTGACCTCAGAGGTCACTTCTCTTCAAGGTTTGATTTTCTCACCTGTATAATGGATATAACCCTAACAACCTCACAGAGTCCCAGGGAAGACTAAATGAGATATTATACGTAAACTTCTAGCACATGCCTGGCAGGCAGTAAGGGCTGGAATACGGAAGCCAATGTTACTAAGAATGACAATAGAACACCAGCATGGTGCTACACTGTCAGCCCCTACAAAGAATCATAGTAAGTCTGGAATTTTTTTTTAGCTCTGCCTAACTAGGTGCTAAGACCCCCATTATTTGGCAATGGAATGAGTTATTTATTCAGGTATTCAGCTCTTCAGCTAAAAAAAAAATCTGCATATAAACATTAGTCAAGACTCTTCGAATGCAGAAAATTGTATCAGCCTCTAGACAAAGGAAAGACAGACATTTCGAGGCCTTCTCTGATGGAACTTAAAATCCTGTTGCTGAGAAATATTACATATTCTGAACCATTAAAGCCTTTACAGTTAAGGCATAAATTCTCATGTCGTTTGTGCAATTTTGAAATGCACAAAGTGAAATGTTAAAGAAAAAATCCAGCCCTCGCTCTGTAAAAATGTCACGTTATATAACTAATAGGAAAACGAGAGATGAGAGAATTTTCACATGCCATTTAATTCTATTCACAGTGGAAACATATTTAGTCTGAGTGAGCCTAAACATGAATATAGAAGTGCTCCAGCCAAGAAGGATTTAACTGCTGAAAAGGGGGAATAACATGATGTACTTTAGAAATTTAAAGCTACCAGAATAATGACAATTGCCTAGTTTTAGTGAGTTTCATTTCCCTTTTTCCTTAGGCTATATCCGTATAGACAAAGAGGGAGTGCGGACACGTATAATTTAAACATTTGATCTGCTGCTTCAGATCAACTTTTTGTTAATTACAATAACGATGATAATGATGATGATGATGATGATGATGATGATGATGGTAGTTAGAACATTTGTATTCCTTATGAGCCAGGCACTTTCTAAACATTTTCTTTCTGAATCTCCACAACAGCCTTAGTGGCTAAATAACTGTCAAAACCAAATGATTAGGAAGTGATGGAGACAGAATACAGGAGGACTTTTTCCTGTTGGAGAGAATGCATGTGCTTTGTTCCTTGAAAGCACCTAAATGCAGATCAAAAAGAGAGGCAAATGAAAACTAGAATGATGTTTTCAGATTCCTAACTACGTAGATCTATGTGTCAATGTTTTCAGCCTTTAATAAGAAAAATATCTCTGAGCGAGGAACTGGTGCTATTTCTCTGCTTCCTTGTGTTTTAGGCTTGAATCATATACTTCTAATACAAGTTCTTGGGCTCTTCCCATCCTCTTTGTAAATCCTGTCCCTGGTCCCCTGCCGAAATAAGCCTAGCACCATGCACCGAAAAGCAGGACTGAGTTGAACTCTCAAACACCATCTCCAGCAGCTCGTCTTTCTTCTGACATAAGAATGGGCCACTTGCTAATGGTCCAAGTGATTGAAGACAAGCAAAAATGGTGTGGATGCTGGGGAGATGGGACTAATATTCCAACATTGAGATCTGATTGAAAAATACATCAAAGCAAAGGTCTGGAATTGCCTTAATCTGCCACACAAGAGGGATTCATTGGAATAAGCTAAATGCTAAATGAATTGTGTGTAGAGGAACAGACTGAAGAGGCTTTTAAAAATAAGGAGGGGCAACCATGGCCAACAACTTTCTTTTCTTTTAGGGTTTACTGTCCAACCTATTCTAACTAGTGCCTTTGGTGACTGAACACTATCCACCCTTTCTTTAGCTGGCTATGTAAGGTTACCTACCGTTGGTAATAAAGAAGTGGTCTTTATTTTAAGAGACCACAAGAGCCACATTAGGGTAACTGGTAGTATAGTAGCTTTGACATCTGACAGGTTTAGTTTTGTTACTTACTGGCTGTGCAACTTAAGCAAGTTACATAACCTTGCTGAGCTTCAGTTTCTTCATCAGTAGGAAAACAGTGACTGGCTGGTTAAGTTGGTTGTGAGAATTGATGAGCTACAATATTTAAACTCATAATAAAATGCCTCCTACAGAGCAGAGGCTTAGTAAATGATAGTTGTTATGATGATTATCTTATACTTTGGAGTCAGCAATTTGTCTCCTAGAATTATATATTCAGTTCAGAGATTGGATGCTAAAACGATATTGATTATTTTTATTGTTGTTGTCCAAGTAATAGAACTAGTGACTTTATGCTATTATTATTATTAATATAGGGTTATACCAACTATTGGGGATGCCAGAGGATACACAAAATTCAATAATTGGCACTAATTTAATATAAAAATGTGCATGACATACAGATGGGAACGGGTGAAGAACAGCCAAGGTTTGTTGTCTGCTCTTTACAAGCATAATACTAAAACGTCTTTACCTTATCTTCTTGATCTGTTGAATAATTCTCCAAAAGGGTATTGTGTCCATTTTATGGATAAAGAAACTGAAGCTCTAAGAGGTTATGTTACTTGCTCAAGGTCCACACTGGTATGTAGGCAAGTTGTAATTTGAATTCGCTTCCACTTGCTTGCAAAATACAAGTCCTTAACCTCTAATCTACTGACTCAGAGTGAAGCCACCTTGACTTCTACCCTGTCAACCTCTGTGGGTTCTCAGGAAGATACAGGAAGATTGCACATATCTATGCAGTGACCCTGCACACCCTGGAAGGAATAGAGAACAGTGAGATACTATCATTGTTCCTTTTACCATAGTCTCGTATTTAGGCTGCATTTTGTTACTACAGCCTGGGCTTTCCATGAAGTAAGAGGAAAGCTGCATTACAGTAGATATTATTCATTCTGTTAGACAAACACAACTCCAGAAACAACAGAACAGGAACCTAGTGAGTAAGTTGACTTGTAATGCACAGATGGCATGGAAGGGCCTGGCTCCTTCATGGGTCACAGTGCTTCCTTTTTTTGAGTTCCCCCAATGAGAAGGCTGTGGAAGGGCAGCCCCGTTTAGTGATCAGGAACACAGCCTCTGGGGTTGGGCAGCTGAGTTCCATTCCCAGGCCTGACACTCACTGAGCATATAATCTTGAACCTTTCCAGGCTTCCATTTTCTTATCCGTAAAATGGGGCTGATAGTGTTCATCTTTTAGAGGTGTCTGTGGATTAAATAATAATGCAGGGAAACCACTGGGCACCATGCCTGGACCATCCAAAGCATTCAGTGTGGTAGCTGTTACTGAGAGAAAGGTCTTTCACACAGGGATGGTTTCAATGGAGAAATTGAAACACAAATACCTGGCTTGAAAAAAAGCTCTTAAAAGTTAAGTATTAAAATAAAAAAAGTGAAATGTCCAGTGTGAGTTTATTTTCTGTTACTTTTATGCTTTGCTGAAGGCCTTTCAGGATTCCTAATCAGGGGGGATAGCAGTTGGGATCTGCCCGGGGGAGTCTCATTTCCATCAGTGGCAGAGGCAAGGCCACGCCCAGGACCACCCCTTGCCTTGGAGACCAGCACAGGTCAGCTCACAAAGCCCCTGAATGTTTAGCAATTTTCACAAACCAGAGAAAAAGATACAAGTGAATCCGGCAAAGGAGGGGACCCAAGGGGCTGTGGCGTCACCCCTAATGCTGAACAAATTCTCAGTAATTTTATCTGCTGGGCCCTCAGCATCACTTCTCATTAATAAGCTGTCTGGCAAAAAATAACGCTGTCAGCAAAACGTAGGGGGAAATAAACCTGATGCAAAATAATGATTGCATTCTGCCCCTAAAGGCGCGTGGTCCTTTGCAGTCATTACATACCACATCCTTTTGAGGCTGGGAGTTGACAGGTAACTTCAGAGGGAGGAAAAGGAGAAATAATTTGCCCAGCCTATGAGATTGTATGTAGGGAAGTAAGGCTGGACTGCCCGTGAGAACCTGGGCTGTGGATCCAGCTCAGCTGCAAAATGAAGCTGTGTCCAAGCTCTATCACTCTGACCCCTGGCCTCAGTTTCTTCACCTTTGAGATGAAGGGGTTCTAGAGGGAAGCTGGGCCGCTGGAAGACAGAGACTGCCGAATCCTTAGTACCCATAGCTGTGTCTGGCCCACAGTAGGTGGTAATAAATCACATTCGTATTCTTGCTGTTAAAGTAGGCGAGTTAATAAGCTCCTTTACTTTATGAAAGAGGCTCCATTCTATGAGCCTATCCAAGGAGCTCTGATTCCAAGACCAGCCAGTGACTCTCTTCAAAGGAAGTAATATTCCCTCTCCAAAGCCAGGCTAGTACATACTGACTCCACATGCGCAAAGACTCTCAGCCTGGAGCCCAGGGAATTCTCAGAATCACAAGGCTGTGAGGGATAACTGAGGTCCTCCTTCTCTGAGTCACCATCACAGCATCTGCCCTGAGTGACCAAGCAGGGGCATTTGGAAGAAGGCCAGGCGGCTATCTGGGGAATAACAATACCATTGGCCTAGCCCTTCACCATTTAGAAAGCACCTGTCATCCACTGTCTTATTTGTGCTCATAGGAGCCCTGTGGGGCAAGGGAGCCCCTGCCTTTGCCAATGTAGGGTGGTGAGACTGCAACTCAGACAAAGCATCGGCTCGATCCAAGTTAACTCATTGGTAAGTGGACCAGCAGAGACTAAACCTGAGACTTTGAACTCTAAATTCTAATCTATTAAAACCACGCTATAGTAAAAGGGTGTACAATCTCCATTTGTTCCCCCAAACACCCAAAGATCCTACGTCCTAAGCAGGGTATCAGTAACAGCCAGTGTTTATTGTGACTAGTATTACCTGCTGACTATATCAGGCACTGTGCTCAGCACTTTACGGGTATTAACACATTCAGTAGTCACAACAATGCCCCGGGGCAGGCACTACTAGTTTTACTAACCCTTTAGAGGTGAGTGAGGCACACAGATTTGAAAGTAACTTGCCTGCATTTACACAGCGACTGAGGGAACCTGTGTGGTCAGGTTAACCCTCCCCTCCCCTCAGTCCCAAGAGGTTGAGAACTGGTGGGAGGCTGTGGTTAGAAAGGGCTCTTCCGCCTTCAGCTCACCAGAAGAGCCTGAGGAGCCCAGAGACAGCTGCCCATGGTTGCGGATGGAAACCTGCCCGCCTCTGTCACTCGGGGTTCCCGGTTGCCCACACCAGAGGGATGTTTGCCCATTCCCTTTGGGGCCAGGGAGCAGGGTCCTCCTCTCGATTTCCTGCAGCTGTGCACTTTCATTTTACCAAAAGCTTTCTCACTGATGAAGGCAGGGCTGAGAGCAGACTGGCTTTGGTAGTTTTCAGGAGTCCCCTGTGTCACTGGGTTCTCTGAGGGAGGATTAGACAGCGAAGGGCGGGCAGCAGGGAGGCATCAGAACCTGAACCAGATTCAGACCCACCTGTGGTTTTCAAGTGCCTACCATGTGCCAAGCACAGAATTGGCCCACTTGCTCAATCAAGATGCATTTACTGAGTCCCTATTCTGTGCCAGGTGCCAACCTGGTTGTTCAATATTAATTAATTTTAAAATGCCATTGATCATCTATAAATATCAGGGCCTATAACAGGCATTATGAGCATGAATCACAATGGTCATAATAAAATAAATATTGAGAACTTGTCACTGATCTAAGCACAATACATTTTAGTAACCCATTTAACACTCACAGCTATACACCATTGATTCCTTTACTATTCCTATGTTACAGATCATGAATGTGATTCCCAAAGAAGTTCACTAAATCAACCCAAGTCACCCAAGAGGCAACCGGCAGAGCCTGGATCTAAAGATACCTAAACCTCGGCCCAACCTTAGGAAAGTGTCAGTAATTGTAACTTATTCACTGCCTTGCAACTCTCCTGTGCGAGGTAAGTAGTAGTATTACTTCTACAGTGGATCATGCAGTTTTAGCATCTACAATTTCAATTCTCAGTGCTCAGTGGGCAAACCGCATATGAAACACATGTTTTTCACAGATCATGACCTCCAGTGGCAAAGTGATGCCTAGGTTTTCATAAAACTATACCCACTCCACTTTAGAGGTGACTGCATTTTATCTAACAATCTTCAGCCTCCGGGACTTGCCTAGGTCCCGTTGCTAGCAAGTGGCAAGGACTATGCTCTTTCTAATAAACCATACTTGCAAATAGACCTTGTTTTCTACGGAATCTATATTGCTAATCGCAACCCTGCCGATTATGATCTTTGGGGAAGACAGTTCTTGCTCCTCAACAGCCTCAGTGTGTGTTTCACTCTTGTCAGACCAGCTCTGAACAACTGCCAAAGTCAAACCCTTGTCTTGGTTGCTGGGCAACACGGACGCAAGAAGTGGTGTTTGCTAGAGGCTGGGGATTTAAGAGGTGTCTGAGTGATGGTTTGGGTCCCTGAAGTGGAAAAGTCCAGGTATACTGGAGAAACCGTGCATCGGTGTGGTGATGTCCTTGCAAAGAAGAAAATTAAGATGTTCTGTATGAGTAGGTTTCAGAATGGCAGATGACTGAGGAAGCCTGGGAAACCTCAGAGATGTTCTGCTCTGTCAAGAGAGATACATGATTGGAAAATACTCTTAACACAACCTTTGTGGGGCTTTAACTAGAGGAGGAATTTTTGAACGGAGAAACTTGTCCCCTGGGATGTGACTGGCACTCAGAATGCAGACATGCATGTGAAGTTGTGATATTGGGCACATTATCTCAGCTCTCTGACTTTGTTTCCCCATTTTTAAAAGGGAAATAGAGAGAGAGGAATCTTTCTATAACCTTTGTAGGTTCATGGGTCCTTTTGAGAATCTAATGATATTTCTGGATTCCCTCCTCAGAAATATCCAAAACTTATGATAAATTACCAACCCAGTAATGGGAAACTCAGTTCGGGGAAACCCAATAATGGGTCTCCATATGACTGTGGACCCCAAGTTCAAAGACTTTTAATTTATCTTTCAATTCAATTTCAGAAAAAAATACTGTGTTATTTTTAACACTCATAAGGATTTGGATTTCTTATATACCTACACAGCCATCTATTTTTCTATTCAATTGTCAAATGACTAGCTGCTTATGTCAAAGTTCTAAGAGACATCTTTAGAATTAATAGATGTGCACCCAAGGCTAACAAAGAGCCCAGATCCTTCAGAACTTCCCTTAAATATTTAAACTTTGTGAAGGGATAAGCCTTGCACAAAGAGCTGTGCTGGCAGTCTCAGAGTATAGGATTACTAACTTAGTAACGTCTGGGGCTAAGGTACTCCTTGATACCAATTGATTGTTGCTGGGAGAGTGTAATTGACTACTGTCTTCTAACATTCCTTAATCCTTTAATTTTGATGATCTCTATTACAGCTCTCTGAGGTTTTTTTTTTTTTTTTCCATATGGTCAACTGATATTGTTTGAGTAATTACTACATATAAGTACTTGGAAAATACAAAGATGATTTATTCAACCACTTTTTCTTTAAACATATTAAAGAGTTCTTTATTTGCCAAATTGATAATTCCAAAGTCATGTAAGTCTTTACAAGCATGATTTTGCCTCTTTTTTTTTCATGTGGCCATTTCTCTGTATTTCATATGTGTACATGTGTGATCGCATGTGTATGTTTGTGAATTCCTGTGCCTTGGAAATTCATTGGAAGGAATTTGGGGAGGGGTTGACCTGAGGTTTCATTCCTTCAGAAATAAAAGGCACTTCTTGTAATCACCCAGGGACACTAACAATTTGGGACTTCCTTAATCAAATTTTCCTTTTGAGCTATTTTGAACCCCATAGGCGCTGAGAATCTGGTTGCAAACGCACCTAAGGACCAGCTTTGGAGTTAGGAGATCTCAGGTAAATGCTTGTGTATTCTATCTTCCCCCTTCCTTCAGTGTTGCTCCATCCTGAGCCGTGAGTTTACTTCACATCTTCCCTTTGTTTAAGGCTATAGCCCTTCGGGGATCCCAGGGTGAAGATGGAATCTCATATTCAGTTCCCAACCTTGGGAGGGTTGGAGGATTTTCCACTTGTCCCTTGTGTGACCTTCGAAATGGAAGCTTGGTGTCATCATTTTTCTGAAGATGTCTTCTGGGATTTCTCTTGTTTACCTTCAGTTTCTTCCCTCTGCAGTTTCCACGTGTCATGTGGTCTGCAGTCCACTTGCAATTACTCCAGAAAGGAAGCGATGATGTATTGCACATTTGCATGTGCATAAATTTTTATTCACACCTCCAGGATGGTTAGATGTAATTTAAAAACCCCTCCTCTTAAAATTATAATCTGGAATTGACTTCCACGACATCTTAATTATTCTTACCATGATGTCTGCAAGGGCAAGGCCACTCAAATTTATGATCTTGGGCTAGGAGCACCAGCATCACCTGGCAGCTTGTTAGCAATGCAAATTCTTGAGCCCCATCCCAGAAGTACTGTATTAGAATGTCTCAGGCTGGGACCCCATTATCTGTGTTTAAACAAGCTCTTTTGTGAAAATGGAGCAGTCATGAGAGGCAAAGAAAGGTCTGAGCAAATACCAAGGCTGAAGGAGGTAATGGCACTTGGGAGTATTAAGCCATTCATTTTGGCAGGAGCTTCTCTTCGGCAGGGCCAGATCATGGAGCCAGGATCCTGATGAGGTTAAAATTCCATTGCATTCTTTTTTAGTCTCTTCATATTCTGTAGGGAAATGGAGAGTCATGGAGATGGGGCAGCCTTGGAGTAAAGCAATGAGTTTTTTCTTGAGAGTTATGGAAACAACGTAGAACAATATCATTGTGATCAGCCAAAGGGGTAAGGAGGATCCAGAGAGGCTGATGCTAATATTAGCCTATGGCTTGAAATTCTACTGATGCATTTTACGGCCCTGTGTTGGCAAGGAGCTCGAGGAAATGTATTTTCACAATTCATATCAGAAGGCTGTAGGAGAGGACTGCCAAGTGCACAGATGCAGAGGATGTTAATTACTCTCCCGGACAAAGCACCTGAGAACTCGGTGTAAATTATTAAAACGCTGTGTTAACTTAGTGCATTTGGATGTCGATTTGACTGGATTTCAGTGTTAATAGATCCTACTTCAGGACTAAACAATAAAATTTCTACTTATTCTCTGCCTCACAGAGCTGCTATTATTGTTGCCTTTATTGAATTACATGGCGTGGAAGCTGAAATGGTAATGTGTCTGCACATATCCAGACACTGAGGGTTTTTGGAGATAGACGGGGGAACAGAGGCATTCGAGTTTGTAGCGATGACTTGACTCCTTGAGGAAATAAAGTCATAATTTTTCCCCCGAAGTGCTATCCTGATACACCACCAAAGCAAAGCATACACATAGTCACGAGAGGACTTTCCAGGAGGAAGGATGGGGGCGTGGGAAACAGAGGTACGTTCAGAGCTGCCAAGACATGGCTTGCTGATCAATTCCTCATGGGCATCTGCATGGAAATTAACCTCATTTGCTCCTCTGAAAAACGTGGATAGTGAGCACCTAGTTTGTGAGAATGCAAATAAATGGGCTTAGGGGATCCCACAAAATTTCTGGCACATTGAAGGCGCTCAATAAATGGAAGTTTCTGTTCTTATTGATGAACCAAAAATGGACCAACCAGGAGCCAGATTCAGACCATGTGGCCAATCTGCCTAGTACCTAGTGCTCCTTCTGCTAAAGACTTATCAAATGTTGGAAATGACTCCCTCCCAATTATGCAATTTGGGGGGATGCCAGTCGGGTCCTTGTCCCGTCTCTGTTGAGAGGCCTGAAAGACCCAGCAAGGCCAGCACGATGCTTACGCTCCAGATGGTAAGCCGAGGCCTGAAAGCAGGCCTGGGAATGAAATGGACAGCAGGCACTGCTCCCAGGTCCCAAGAACGTCTGCGACTTTCGTCCCATCCAAGGCCTGGTTCTTCAGCTTTCTCCTCATCTGGTTTCTGTCCCCCCACCCCAAAAACAATTCCATCTGATACAGAATATGAAAACTAGAAGCATCCTCGTTGTCATCTTTTCTAATTCCACTATTTCATAGATGAGGAAACTCGGCCCTGAAGAAGGAAAGGGTTTTTGGGTCTGATTGTTGATTTTGGTTTTGTTTTAGTTGATAGTGACCTGGCTGGGGCTGAAACCCTGTTGGACCTCACCGCAGTCCTCTTTGCATTATTCCCTATGATTCCTAACCCTGGGGGAGGATCCTGCCTTTCAGACACTCTATGGGTATTGGAAGAAGTTCTATCAAAACAGTCCCCCAACAGCCCTTTTCTGCCTCCGCTGCTTTCGTGGTGCCTGTGGAAAAGCTTGCGGTGAAAGGGGGAAAGGAAAGGCTCTGAAGCTCACTCTTGACTGTGCCCACGCTATAGAACACAGAATAATGAATCGTGGATGCTGCCAGTTTCGGGCAGTGTCTTCGGGAGAGAATCAGAGTGAGTGGAAAAGCTGGGAATCTTGATACACAGGGCTGGAACCATTGAAAGGAGGAGAGCAAGGGGACTTCTGAGGGGCCTTTTTCCAAAAGGCATTTGAAATATTTTACCAAAAAACACTTGAAGAAGAATAATCGACATGACTGGTTGTGTGCTGTTGCTAGCAGCAAAGACTTAACGAATTGCATTACTTCCAAATTAACCAGGATGCAGGAGAGGAAGATGATGATTACAACTCAATTTATCTGGAATATTTTGCATGAGTTCTGGAATAAAATGTGGGAAGTAAATCAATAATTTTCCTTGAAGAAAGAAATGAAGAGGGAGGAGGGAGGAGGGAGGGAGGGGGGGAGAGAGAGAGGGAGAGAGAGAGAGAGAGCGAGAGAGAGAAAGAGAGAGAGAGAGAGAGCCCCAGTTAGTAGCCAATGTCAGCAGCTTGGTGCTGTTCCAGCCACAGATGTGATGTGAGATGAGATGCTCATACTTAGCGGATGCCTCATGCCAATCTTTGGGTGAGAAATAAAGAGAATGAGGTGAAAGGACTGTGCCTCAACACTTGTTAGTTGTTTTTTTTTTTAAGGAGTTTTTGGATTTGCAAATTATCCTGAACAAGCACAAGTTTTCATTCAATTAGTAACTGCCCTTATGCTGGTGCTCTTCTTCCCTCTCTCCGACTCTCTTCTTCCCTCTGTAACCACTAGAAACTTCATTTCTGTAAAATGACCTTTTCTCCTTTCTTTCCTTTTGATTCAAACTGGCCTCACCCAGCACTCTGACCCACCTGCCTCCTTCTCCCTGGCACAACCACTCCCTCAGTCATGAAGCTCGCAGGCCAGTGAGGTTCTGATCAGCAGCAGATAACCTCAGGAACAAAGTCTTGGGTCTGCTGACCCCAGAGACAGTTTCGGTCCTGCTACAGAGAACCTCTAGGCCTCAGCTGTGTTTCAGCTCCAGGCCCAGAAAAGCAGTGATACCAGATGAGGTGACACCATGGCTCACTTCAGGACCAGATGCGCACTGATCAGCCACCCTAGTGAGAGCCAATCAGTAGAGACTGTGGCCCTGACCAGGACTCTGACCCCCATAGTCTTCATAATCAATGATTTCCCCCCACCTAGCCCACCCCCAGAAGCCATGGGGAGCCAGGTCTGTGAGGGTTGGCTCCCTGTCTCTGGGCATGAACCACTTCCTAAAAATAAACCCTTACTTTCTTTGCTATAAGCTCCTGTTCGTGTCTTATTGGGCTCCGATGTGTGCAGATAAATGGACCCCTTTAGGGCAGTAACAGCTCCCTCCATAATCTTCTATTATGATTTGGTTTCTCTCACCACATGTACCTCTGAAAATTTCACTCCATCTAAGCTCTTCAGGGAAGGATGCACAGGAGAGGGAAACTTGATCAGCAAATCAATAAGTCATTTGTTTTCTTGAGGATCTGCCTTCAAGATGGAAATGACTACACAATAAACTTCTATTAAGGCTCTGTGACTTTAAAACCTTGAGTAAATGGTAAACATTGGTGAAATTTATATAGTATACTGCAGAAATGAACGACCCAGGCTGAAGTAGCAGAGTCCGCTGGAAACACCAGCCCTGCCGTTACTGTGTATGTGGCTGCAGACAGGCTGCACTTCCTTTCTGAGGCCCCCGTCTCTTCCTCTACCGAAGGGAGACTGTAAAAATAGTGTTTACCATGATGAATGAGTTGGCTGTCCAATATAAACTTCATTACAGACTTTTTTGTCCCTTGCTCATATTTATTTGAGGCAGAAAAGTTAGTTACTTACCTTTCTTTAAAAATTAAATTATTTTTTATTCTCACCCAAGGACATTTTTTTCATTGCTTTTAGAGTGAGGGTAAGGGAGAGAGAGGGGAGGTGTGTGTAGGCAGGGCAGGGCAAGGAAAGAGACATTGATGTGAGAGAGAAACATAGATTGCTTGCCTTCTTGTTTGTGCCCCAACCAGGGATCGAACCCTCAATCTGGGCATGTGCCCTGACTGGGAATCAAACCCTACAACCTTTTGGTCTATGGGACAATGCTCCAACCAACTGAACCACACCATCTAGGAACAGTTACTTTTCCAGTTTCTCTTGTAGTTAAGGTTAGCCATGGGAGATGAAATTAGATTTCTGGCCTGTGAGGTAAGAGTAGAAATCTGTTGGGGAATTCAGAGTAAATTCCCCACTCAAAAAAAAAAAATTATGACTGCCCTCCTGCCTTCTTTCCTCTTGCTTTAAATGAGGATGAAATGGCAGGAGCTACAGCTGCCATCTTGTGCCCATTAGGAAATTGAAATGGAAGTAAG
>VMDR010018058.1:0-19520 GCA_007922815.1 Macrotus californicus | reverse complement strand
AGCAGTGTTTTCCTAGTGCAAAGACCACTGATGGAGAAATACAAATGGTATTAAAGGCACAATACTGGTTACTGTCCAACTATTAACAAACTAATGATTCTAGGATAAAAATTATCTATGATATAAAATGCTGTTTTAGCTTAAGTACGTATAGGTTGAAGCTTCCTCTCTATTCCAAAGTGTGATTGAAAGAAGTCTTTTAGAAGATGGGAATATTTGAAGCTAATTTTACTTTATAGAGAAAGCACTGAGGGTAGTAAGGAAGACTTCAGTGAAGAAAAAATATCAGAATTAACTAAAGAAACATTAAGCAGGAAGCTAAGCTAAACTGATTAACTTAACTTAACAAGTGATCTTCCTAATTGTAAATATTGACCATTTCAGGTTGTTTGAATGTACATACAGATCAAGTATTTCTTTTGAAATATTATTAGGAATCAAATATGGTACCAAGACATTCCTCTTCCCATTTTTTTCTGTTTCTTCATCCCCTTTTTTTAATGATTATTAGAAACTGGCAAGAATATAGTTTATGTTCAGTAAATACTTAAAACAAATGAGTGATGACTATTTAATAAATAATATAATAGCTTGACAAGTTTTATAATACCCACACTAAATTAAAATTTTCTAATATATAAAATATATTTACTAAGAGGGAATTTATTACAGTATCCACATGTCTTATATGAAATGATAATTGGAAAGAATGAAAACAAAATAAAATGGCATGTGTCTTTTTAGAACACCTCACACAGAATATTTCATTTTGTCTCTTTTGCTGCAATGGGACTTTCTATCTACTATCTATCTTAAACTGCTTTACCCTATCTCCCTGAAATTAAGGGGACTACTATACCAGGACCTTGTACAAATCTCACAAAATTTTTCCAAAGGGAGGAGGCATATTTTCTTTCCAGAGAATTTTTATAGTATCAATAAGCCAATCAGACACACACAAAAAAAGCCTGTTTTCTAAGGAAAAGAGAAAGGAACTAGACCTTGTAGACTTGAAGCTCCCCCCACCCCCACATGCACACAGTAGGACTAGACAGAAGAACCTTGGGAGATGACCCATGTTTAGACTCTGGTGACCGAGTGGACACTGGTTACATCTGAACTTATTTTTCTTTTAACTGTTAGCACTTTTTGTTTTTTAAATGTATAATTTCCCTTATAACAAAAAAAACCAAGAGTTTGTTTTCCATTGCAGCAACTCAATTTAGCATCTAGACTATGTGTTCTTCATAATACATTAATATGCATGGTGGCCATGCAAAGTAGGAAAAAATGCTCGATCTCTCTCTGGGAAGTCTGTCCTCTGCTCCATTCACTTCTAGTGACAGAATTCCAAGGATGTCCAACCAGGACTGTCAGGCATAGGTTTCAACAGCTCTGACTAAGGAAGCATGTATAGGCCAGTCTCAAATAAATCTCAAAGAAAGAGAAACGGGCATTTTAAATACAGTCTTAAAATGCATTTTTAGAAAAGCCCATATTTATTTAAATTACTTTTTTTCAGGACTAAAATACTTATATTAGGAACTAAAATTATTTTTAGTAATCTGTAGCTTTTCAATCTTATTTTAGAGCCTAGAGGCATGGCGTCCTTCAAGTTCAAAAAGATAGCCACGTCCTTGTTTGAAGCACAAATACCAAATAGCCTATTTTCTGTGATAAAGGAAATAATAAATGACTAAGGCATGCATTTTAATATTAATCTAGTGGAATGTAACAAGATTGAAGACCCTCAAATGAATAGTTAGGGCAGAGGTGTTCATTCCTGTTTGTTCTCAGAATAATCTATGGAACTTTAAAAACACTGATGCCTGTGTTCCATTAAATTAGTCTTTGGAGTTGGGTATGTATATATATATATATATGACATTCAGCTACTGTGGAGAATGCTGGTCCACATACTCATTTGGGAGTAATTTCAAACACATTGGCATGCCCACTGAGGCATTCCTGAACCACAGTGGAAAGAATATTGGTTACCTGTTATTTTGAAAATATTAGACAGATGCGGCTAGTACATATGTCCTGGGTTGAACCAGTAAAGGGTATGATTTAATATTATATTCCCCATCCCCATATTTAACTCTGAAAGCTTTGATTTTTCTCATGCTGTCTACATATCAATCCGCTTACTTAATAGTTCTCAGATGTATTATCCCACCAAACACTATTCACAAATGCGTACCCTTCTTTAAAAGATACCAGAGATTCTGAATTATGAGCCTCTCATGATTCTGCCACTTTTATTATACACATGGTAATGTAACTCCACTATATTGTTATTAACCAAAAAACCCACTGGGCAAACATATTTCAGACATAAACACCACAGGGCAATAGATGAGAAAAGTACACCCAGGAAATTATTTCAAGGTGTTTTGACTTTTAATTCCAATAATTTCTTTTTGTTTTTTCCTGAAAGGATTATGTTCTAATAAAACAGTACTTTTTCAAGGACTCTTTCCTAAAGCAAATGAAGTTTTTCTATATAGTATGACTTTGCTTCTATGACATAGTAGATTGAACTTGAATTATTTGAATACAAATTTTCCTGCAAAATTCTCTAGAAGAGACCATATAAATGCTATCAGATGGTGCCTATGCCAAATGTTCAGAAAAAAATATTTTGAACTTAATAAAACAATGTTTTGAACTAAATGATTATGTTAAATGTGTGTTATTAGAGCAGAAAGCTATCACTCCTTTTCTTATCAACTAATATTTCATCAAATTTCATCAGCCCCTATATTCAGATCATCCTAAAATATAGACAATACATGGATGCTACAAGAAATTTCAAAATATAAGTATTTTGAGACAAAGGCTATACCTTTCACAAATGGCTAAAGACCTAAAATAGGTATCTTTTATATTGTACTTCTGAGATACACATCTACATTTCAAAAGGTTTTAATTGGTATTATATGCCTTTTGCAAATGACAATGAAAATCTCTGAAGCTAGGAGTCCTGACTTGTTCACCAGGGGTCTGAATAAAGGGTTTTCACTGTCTGTCTACACAAACACATGCTGATGTTTAACTCAGTGTATTGGCAACTTTGGTCTGCAGACACAAGGGCCATTTATGGTATAAGTGATGGAAATGTGCTTCGCATGCAACAAAGGCCCAAATTATTAAAAGGTAAATGTTACAAAAATAATGTGTAGTGGAAATGTATCGTTAAGACGACCTAGACCATGCATTTTCGATATACTTTTCTGCATGAAATCGTATATTAAAAGCTAACTTGCAGCAGCAACTTTTTTTTTGGTGACAATTCAATATTTTGTTCTTTCTGTGGGTGTTCTGTTTGTTTGCAGTCAGATGAGCGAGCCTCATAGCGGTTTGACGCTCAAATGTGCCAAGTGTGGAGTAGTTTCAACAACAGCTTTGTCAGCCACCACCGCCAGTAACGCCATGTTAGTCCCAATCATTTACGTCTTCTTGTTACCAACCTTTTACAGTGCATGTGAGAAAATGCTATGACGGAAAAAAAAAATCGTGTTTGCTAATTATTAGAGTTAAGAGCCTACTTAAGTATTCGTAATTGGCAACTGCCTTTGTAACTATGATGGGGATTGTCTATAAAAAATAAGTAAAACTATCAAATGTTTATCTGCTTTGTGGTTTCCAAGTTAATGATCTTGGTGCCACATGAAAGAATACTTTGTTGAAGGGGGGTTTGGTTATCGCCTGGAGAGCCATACGCAGCTTTGTAATGTTGCTTTCTCTGTCTCTTAACAGGGCATCTCTTTGGAGCTCCTGTGTGGTGTTGCCCCTTCTGGCTCTGACGTGGATGTCGGCAGTACTGGCCATGACAGACAAACGCTCCATATTGTTTCAAATACTTTTTGCTGTGTTTGACTCATTGCAAGGCTTTGTGATAGTCATGGTCCACTGCATTCTTCGGAGAGAGGTAAGAAATATAATTCTTGTGCGAGAGACACATGATGCCTAGTAGGGTATCTCCTTGTTAACAAATATCTTCTAGCATCGTGATCTTCAGATTAAAGCTAGTCTGCTGTAAAGACAGCCACTCAGGAGTCCAAGCTAAAATGAAGTTCTAAGGCAGAGTTCAAGAGGGCTCCTTGTTCTATGGGAGTGATGGATTAAAACGTGTCAGACTGTGCAAGGGAAAACCCAACCAGAAGTGTCAAGAACCAGGGAAAGTGGGTGCAAGGGAAGCTGTAATAGAGTCATATGTATAGATAAGTCTGTTAGAAAAATTGGTGGATACAAGGGTAAGATACCATATTTATAAAAGGTACAGTTTATAACCATAATGCAATAATATTTCTTAAACCCATTCCCTAACTTGTGCATCTATACATAGCATATCCCCAGTCCCACCTACTTAACTGACTTATATTTAGGTGGAAATGTTGAAGATTAATAAACAGTTCTTTGGTCTCTATACTAAGCTGAGGATCAGGTTACTAAAGATGATTTGGGTATGGATATTCATGCTCAGAAAATACAAAAACAGCACACAGCAGAGCATGATAGGTAAGAGCTGTAAATCTAATAATCATAGCATTTCTCCAGGACATGACTGAGGTTATTATCAGCAGTGAGGGAAAGAGATGATCCTTCAAAACTAAGACACTAACTTGCCCCAGAACCATCCAGCACAGTGATTGATTTCAGCCTTGAGTTGTTGACGGATAAAATATTATTTTCCAACCAGTGCAAAAATTATTCAGAGTGTTTGCAAGTACTGACACAGTATTTACAAGGCTTATGAGTCACTTTAGCATTTACTCTGGGAATGGTGGTGACCAAAACACACAATGACACAGTGCCATGCTAATAATGTTGAGAAAGTGGTCTAGGCTGTCATTTTGCATTATCCATCTTGTTTGAACATTTTATGATGTGCAAAAAGACACATGGGTTTGTCAGTACACAGCACATAGTTTACAGGGATGTGCGGAGGTAACCAAAGGTTTTTGGTTGTTTTTACCTCATTTACCAGATGGGGAGAACAATATTTCTGAGCTACTTCAGTATAATACAGATGTCAGCAATAAAACCATGTGTATTCTAAAAACAGTATATGGTGAAAAACAATGAAAACAGAAAACTAGTGACTTTGCAAAAAGAAGATATTTCATCACCTTAAAAATTTGATCTAATTCACAGTTGCCAAGCGCGATTATTTCCTTATCACAAATTTCTACCTAAAATATCAGCATTAAAAATCTTCCAAGTATCAAATTCTTTTTTTAAAAGATTTTTATTTATTTATTTTTAGAGAGGGGAAGGGAGGGAGAAAAATAGCTATCAGCTACCTCTAGCATGCCCCCCAACTGGTGATCC
Source organism: Macrotus californicus (assembly GCA_007922815.1). Lineage (NCBI taxonomy): Eukaryota > Metazoa > Chordata > Mammalia > Chiroptera > Phyllostomidae > Macrotus > Macrotus californicus. Next base: position 14,183 of record VMDR010018058.1, on the reverse strand, counting down.
AGCCTGCAACCCAGGCTTGTGCCCTGACCAGGAGTTGAAACAGCAACCTTTCAGTATGCAGGCCAGAACTCAATCAATCCCCTGAACCACACCAGCCAGGGCACAAGCATCAAATTCTTTATAGACCAATGTTAAGTAAAATTTAAGAGGAAATCGAATAATTTAGGGCTGTAGGTTCTCCAGCTATAACTCTTACATGGGTCTTTTGTATTCATATTATCTCTAATATGTTTATTTAACAAAACTGTTTTGAGTAGACACATGATATGTATTTTTGATTGACAATTAAGGATGAATAGTGTGGGTTTTAAGCAAGATACATGATATATCTACATGCAAAAGATATTAGTACTTTAGGTGTTAAAAAGGAGACAAGTGTCCTATCTCTAAGTCTCACTTTGTCTTCAGAAATGAGTTTTTACCTGGCTAGGTGTCTCAGTTGGTTAGAGCATCATCCCATACAACAAAAGGTTGTGGGTTCGATTCCTGGTAGGATGAGTACAGGAGGCAAGAGATCATTGTTTCTCTCACTTCTCTCTCTCTCCCCCCCCATATCCTCAGGGGAGGATTAAAAAAATCAAGAAATAGCTTTCTAGATAGCATTAGACTATGATCAAAATATTCAGGTTTAAGAAAAACGATATTTTGATGGCTTATTATCAAATTTTTGCTGCTTACATGAAGGAAAATATTTGGCACAAATATTCATTTCTATCAAAACTTTTTATACTTGCTAATTGGACTAATAACTGTGAAAACGTGATTCAAGGATAATTAAATTAAGTCATAATAAATGCTTCTGCTAAAATAGGCATCTGTAGATGTTTTCTGTATTAATGGGGAATAAAAATATGGTTATTGGCCCTGTTATTGTTGCATTTGCAGCGATTAGTTCAAATTGAATAATTCTATAGCTGATAAATTCATAGCAGTGTCACAACTCGCTTTCATTCCAACATTGGAATAAAAAACTACATATCCAATATTCTCCCATTGAGTTATAGGGCAAGTCTCTTTCACAGTTCCTCTGAGGAAATTATTACTCAAAAACCAAATGAGTCTTCCTTAGATTTGTAAATTCCAAGGGCCTTATCATAAGGAGGCCTGTTTCTCTGGGTTCACAGAAATCTTTTTGACCTTCTAAATGTATATTTCCTGACTCTAGCAATGGGTCGACCTCATATTACCTGTGACTATACTGCCCTAACACCACAAGCCAGGAGAATAGAAGCATCTTCCCATGTTCTCAGTGTCTCCTATGAATAAAACATTCCACAAAAATACACCAGAGCAAATGGACTAAATAGCTACATGTAAAATATTGGGTAATGACTCCCATCTATTAATGTACTTGATAACCCTATAGAAGGCCCTAAGGATACAGTATTATCTTTACTGCTTGTTTTAAAATATTTTCTTCACAATAATTCAAGAGAATTCATATCAATTTTTTTCCTTAAAAGTGTATAAGCAATATAAGAAATATTATTTTAAATTTAGAGACTGGATAAGAGATATATACATTTCTATGTATTTTTAATTTTTTTAAAAAATCCTCACGTGAGAATATATATTTATTGATTTGAGAGAGAGAAAAAAACAGCAATCAATTGCCCCCCCAAAAAGCCCCAAGTGGATGGAACCCACGACCTTGGTATGTGCCTGAGTAGAGATCGAACCTGCAACCTTTTGGTGAATGGGACACTGCTCCAACCAACTGAGCCACACAGCCAGGGATCTACTGTATTTTGGCACATATAATATGCACTTTTTGCCCAAATTTTTTGAGGAAAAATAAGGATGCACATTATACGTGGCTATACTAATGGGCTTAATAATCCCGTGTATAACACGCACAAAAACATGGGTGCACAATACACATGGCAAGATATGGTATCGTTTTTGATACACACTAACACATTTGGTTGTTTTTAATCTTTAATGATTGTTTCAATGTGAGTTCAAATGGCTTTACCTATATTTACTTTTGCGATCTCCCTGTGAAAGAGGTGGATGTGCACAGGGGAGGAACATGGCCTTGCTGTTTCAGAAGGCAAAAAGAAATGAAATACTCTAGCTGTGCCATTTTAAATGTCATATGCTTGGGGGTTAATTTATTTCAAAGTGGCTTTGCTTTTAGTGGTCCAATTTTATAACCAAAATTATTTCAAATCAGGAAGGAAGGGGGAAATTACTCGGGTACTGTGAATTCGATTATAGTCCACTTTTTTAAAAAAACAAATTTATTATTTGCATAACAATTTATTGTGACCTCTAGAGCTGACATCTTAATAATTAAATTTCATAAAAATTTGTATATTTGAAAATATGATTTCTTCTTCTGGAGTACGTCCCTCTTTTAAATTACTTTGGTAGATGCCTCTGACAAAAGGGAAAACAAAAGAGGCAATAAAAATTTTTTTTTAAATTAAACTATCTGATTTATCACAGCACATCACTTTCAGTACTAAATCCTAGATCTCAGGCTAGTATGTAAAATACCTGGTAAGACTGACTCTAAAAGAACATAGATGCTTTCTCCATTGATCAGTCATTTCTTGATTAGAGTTCGTTTGCACTAAGCACATATGGACATTTACTATTTACTGTTCTCCACATCGCTATGGAAATTCAAACTACAAGGGAGTTAAGAAATCTTTGAACTAGTTTCTGTTGCTAGGAAACCACTTTCTTGTTGCCTGCACATTCTTCTCATCTCTCCTGTCTCTGGCTGTGCCTGGCTTTAAGATAATCTTACAGCTTGATGTCAGAAGGGGAAAATAACAAGATTGTGACACAAAATAAACTACAATAACCCCTTTCACTAAATGGAAGGAAAAAAGGAAAGTGCTGAAATGGGTGATTTTGTTGTATGCCCCTTTGAGGACCCCGAGGCTGTTGTGTGGAATTGGTGGCAGGGCCAGCCCCTCTCATCTCCTTCCCTAGCCCTGGCAGGAGGTCTGGGCTGAACAAGATGCCGTCCCAGATCTTCATGCAAACCCATAAAGCTGTTTTGTAGCAAAATGCTTAAAATAAACATGAGCAGATTTTTCTTTCTTTTTCCCACTTGCCTGTACCATTTATTTTTATTTTTATTTTTTTTTTGCCAATTTCCCATTTGGCTTTTATTTCCATAAAGAGTATAGATAAATTAAATAATTTACAAACACATGTCAGTGAATTATAAAACAGACAAGCATCCTTGCCTATCTTATCTAAAACCAATATTCTTCACAAGTAAAACATTTTTAAAAAGTAAATGAAGACAATACTAGTGAAATAACTAGATAGCAATTTGAAAAGAGGTTATATTACAAATGATACAGTTTAGAAGGAGAATAGCATGAAAGTCCAAGCTTAACTATTTGCATAGGTAGGGCTGGTTACAGTGGAAGGTTTTATCCCTTAATGAGGAGTGGGCAGAACTTTGAGTTGGCCTTTGAAGATGAGGGAGTAGGTGATAGACTTCAGAAATTTAATAGTCCTGGAGGGGAGGGGAGTGATGCTATGGAGAATGAAGGAAGTGGAAGTTCCAAGTGGAGGCAGATGAAGAGTGGTTACTGGGCATGAGGTTTCCACAGAATGGAGTTTATGTTGAATAACAGACAGTTGATTTTTCTCTGGGACCACCTCGGGTACCTGAAGGCATTAAGTGGGTGATACAATTCTGGACATAGAGTGATTTTTTTAATGGCTTTGGCTGCAGCACTAAGAAAGACAATACTGATGACATTTGAGTATTGATTAAGCAATGTATTAAAGCTTTCTTGTTTGGGATGTTTAGCTGCCATGGTGAGAGGCCACTGTGAGTGATGTCATGAAGACAGTTCAATAGATTTTAAAGAGTGGCCCAAGGTGGGAGGCTTATGGTACTCATCCTAATGTTTTTAGCTTGCTCAGAGAAAGTGGTGTGTGAACAAGGTTTTAAAGGAGAATGGAGTGGATTGCTAAGAACTTTATCTTTACCAGGCTGAATTGAAGGGTCAAAGAGAAATACAGGTGTAAAGATTTAAAAGGGTTTACAGATTTTGTTTTGTTTTTAATTCACTAGGATGTGTATCTGGAAATGGGAGAATGGCTAAATCTACCTCTACAAAGCTGGCCTTTCCCAGAACAGGCAGTAGGAGCACAAAGACTGCCTTCACATAGGGACACAGACATGACACCTGCAAGGCTGATAAGTTTATATTCCTGTATATTTTTCCAAAAGTCATTTAACTCCTTCTGCCCAAAGCCATCCCATTTTGAAGCAGGGGAATATAAACCCTTCCTCTCTTTCCACTCTGGGTTTTCCTGCCTTGAGCATCATGACAATTACATCATAAACATTTGCATATGCCTTAGCCTGCACCTGTGGTTCTCTAAGTCCATACAGAGGTTTAGGAGTTTAACAACGCCATGTAATCAGATGAGTAAAATGGCCCAGGGAACAAACTGAGACAGAGTTCATGGCAGAGGTTGGCAAACTCTGGCATGTCTGCCAGGTAGTGTCCAATCATGACTTGCTGTCACCCAAACTTCTGAGTCCCTGGCCCTATGGACAGGCAAATCCCATCTCCCTTTCCTTTCAGAACCCTAAGTCCTGCCTTGCAACATGGTTAAATCAGCGGCAGGACATTCAATATGTCCTGAATAAAGGTCTAAAATAGATTTAAGAGCCCTGCCTGATGTGACTCTGTTGGTTGGGTGTCGTCCCACAAAGTGAAAGGTCTCAGGTTTGATTCCTGGTCAGTGCACATGCTTCAGAGTGCACAGGTTGCAGATTCATCCCCAGGGGCAGGGTATGTACAAGAGACAACCTATCAATGTTTCTCTCTCTCACTGATATTTCACTCCCTCTCTCTCCCTCCCTTTCCCTCTCTTTTTAAAAATAAATATTTTTTAATGTTTAAAATTAAAAACACTTGATCTGCTAAAATACCTCAATTTAAAAAAATAAATCTAAGAAATAAGAGTGAATGAACTTTCACTTTTTGCCTCGAAGTGAATAGCATGAGGCTAACATGAAATACTTTTTGTGAAGGCATGGGTGGTGGTGGTGGCTGGCGGGGAAGTTCCTTTTTCTTTTTTTCTCACTTGCGTGCTATAGAAATGCTGTTACATTTTTCAGATCGTGTATGTGGAGTGTTATCTAGGGATGGCACATGCCCCCAAAACTGATACAAAAAGGAAAAAACTACAACAATTTTTAGATTAAGTGAAAGATCCGTTAGGTGTTGGAGGATTCCAATAGAAAGTCATAAGGACTGAAATTTGGGACTGAAGTCCATATTTTTTCTTTAATCTATAGCAAATGGCAAACCATTTCTGTTTATTTCCTTATCAGAGAAGTCAGGTAATGTTTTAATCATGAGAAGTAATTTGTGTTGCTTATGTCACTTGGCAAAATACACATAAAATTGAGAACAATCTTACTTGTTCATTTAATGATTACATTATATGAAATTTAATGTGATTAAAAAGAACCAAGCCATTTTTTCAAACGTGAATCAAGAGAAACAAGAGTTGACATGAGAGTCATGGAAAAATAAAAATGCACAACACATAAGAAACTCCTTTTACCTCCAGTAACAATCTCAAAATCTTTCAAGAATGTAACTTTCTTTCTCTTTTTTTTTTTTTTTTTTGGTTCTAAAATCATCCTCAGAATAACTGGAGGTAAAACTGTCTTCTTAAAGGGTGAAGATCGGGGTCTGAGCTACTAGTTGCTAAATACAGAGCCATTTCAAACAGTGCAGCTCTTTCCTGAGATGATTCTCTCAATGGCAAGGCTGCCAACAGCACCCCATGCTCTTCCCCAGCAATCTCTGAAGCTGGCACTGACTTTACGTCACACTCCACCAAGCTGCCTTCAGAGCGAGGACCAATCGAGAAGTCCTCGGGCTGCTGCTGCGAGGCTGAACCAAACGGCTCTCCCCGTGGGAGAGAGACAGGAGCAGGACACACCCTAGCAAGCCTCTTTGCACTCCTGTCTCATCTAGGAAGCCATCTACCATAAAAGGCTTTATAGCTTTTTCTGGAATTTTTAGAGCAGCACCCAGCAGGAAGTAGTCAGCGTAACTTTAGTGGTGCCCTGGTAGGATACTTTCAAAAGACAACCTTGACAGCTTATTCTTTCCACCTCACCTCATTTCTGAAGATGTTTCTGGCCATTCTGTTTTTCATTTCACAACTTTACATTAGAGTTCCGTGAAGTCCCCTAAAGATTTCAAGGCTATTTACATTCGTTCTTTACTACTCCCTGCCCCTGCCCCCATACTTTTTAATCCTCTGTCTGGCTATAAATTATGGTGAAAGACCTATGGCAGAGTTTTATAAAGACAGGAAATTTTGAAGTCTCGACTTTAATTGTGACAATCTATGTTACATATTTAATAATTCAAGACAGGTCTATTTAAAAATTGCCTTTACTGTTCTAAGATCTGAAAACAATGTTATTGCAATGTGATAATAAACTTAATGTCTAAAAATAAATTTTAAATTAAATTGTTACCTGAAATAAGGGCTTTATTATTCATAAATCATTAGCCTAAAGAACTTAAATAATAAACATTTGAATATTCTAATATTATTTTTCTTCCATTTTAATCACAAAGCAAGACACCAAGACTGTTATTGTCCAGCATTGCAAATATGACCCTTGGCACAGATCTTAATTTCAGGGTGATGTAGCCAGGTCTAGACTCTGTCTTTGCCTCTTTGCTTTCTGCCTTTGCTTGTTGCCTGGACTTAAAGTTCTTGTAGACTTTTAAAGTTTTTTTCAGTTGTTCTCCATTAGTACCATCCATATTGATTGACCAAAGATGTCTCTCTCTATTTGCCTGATGCCAACAGTCAGTTAATTATCAAAATGTTTCTAAATAGCTGCAGATGCACTTTCCCGGTGCTGTCTTGCCTGAAGCACCCTCTTCGGTGATAAGGGAACAGCAGTGTGAGACCTGGTCTAATCATTCTTCTCTGACAGTGTTGGACAAATATTTAAGGTTAATCTATCTAGATTGCATATATCCATTTTTAATATTTTTTAAAAACATCAAATGGAGCATTTGGAATAAGTGGAATTTCTCTTGCAAATATCTCTGAATTACAAGTCACAGGCATTAAAAGTGTTAGAGACTTCTCACATTTAAATTATGGTATTTATATTACCATTAAAATGACCTTGAATTTACTAGAGGATTTTTATGCTTTTCTGTTTTATCTTTCTTCTAAATAGCATAGACTGATCTATGAAGTTGACATCATTCTGCAGTATAGAAATGCCCTTAATCCATTGTCATATTTGGGAGTTTGGTAGTTTAAGACACTGATTTGTATGTGTGTGTACTATAAAAAAAAATTGGGTTTTTATATTTCCTTCAAGCTATCAGATAGTTGGTTTTTAAAAGAAGCTTTCAGAAGTTGCTTTTGCATATTTTATTGTGAGACGAAAATATCCTTGACAGCTACACTCTGAAGGTCTGGAAATAGAATGGTTAGTGAGCACCAGTTAGATTAATGTTTGGTATTACCGAGAGCCACCTTTGTATTTTATATGTGCTAGCATTCAGAAATAGTAAACAGCCTTTATGTGACAGCTCTCAGAGGGCAACATTTTCTAACATTTGTCTTCCCTTATAAATTTGCTTTAACACTTATCTCAGGGCACAAACAACAAAATTAGCAGATACCTCTCTACTGACATTGGTTCTTAGGGTTTTTTTCCCTAAAAACATACTTTCGTAGTGGTTTTCCCCAGTGCAAATTTCTACCTAACAAACGGTGCTAATTACCAATTTTTTATTATTACTGTATCACTTATCAGGCAACTCCTCATTCTTTTTTTCCAGGAAATTCTAGATTTAGAAATATTAGAATCAAAGAATGGAAAAGAGGTCAGCCAGCTCCCTTAGTTTACCCCTGTCACGGTCTCATCACCAGGACGAGGACCTGAGGTGGAGAAATACAGGTGGACAAAGGTCTGCTGTCTGAACTATTTAGCCATGTCACTTTTCACATCTTGCAATTTGGGAACGAGACTGCTAATGACTTATAATACCGGAGAGAGGAGCTGAAAACAACTTAATAGGCTCCAATGTTTAAGATTTTATTTATTTATTTTTAGAAAGAGGAGAAGGGAAGGAGAAAAACATCAATCAGCTGCCCCTCATTCCCATCCTGACCGGGGACCAAACCCAAAACCCAGGCATGTGCCGTGGTCGAGAATGGAACCAGCCACCTTTCATTTTGCGGGATGCTGCCTAAGCAATTGAGCCACAATGGTCTGGACTAGGCTCTGATTTTTTCTAACACATATACTATGTACATCTCACAACAAAACAGTGCCAGGATATTTTATATCAGTGCTTCTTAAAGTAAACATCGTTATATGTTTTACCTTGGCAGTCTCTCCAATGGTGCTTCAGCAAAACAGGTGAAATGCCACTGCATCCCTGCACTGTTTAACCCAGTAAAACAGATTATAATAAACTAGAAGGAGAATGTCAATATTGTGAAGTCGGGAAAACAAAACATGAGTAAAATGACTTTGCCATTGGCTGAGATAAGCTATTTGTGAGGATGTTTATCAACAGCTTGTTAAGAGCCTAATGACCACAGGAATCGGAAAGGACACGCTGATGCAGAGGCATCATGTGATCAGAATAAGTCTGGATCCTGTGTTTGTTAGTCATCTACTCACGTATATTCACTTATGTAATAAAAGGTTATAATGTCCTTCGAATTTCCTTGTGATATATTTGTTCTTTACTCAGAAGCCAATTGTGAATGGATATTATGGAAGTTTGGCTTTTCCAAGAGGACTTTTATCCCCCTGCCAAGGCAATCAATCAGAAACAAAACCATTTTGTTATCTTTTTGTTTTACTGTGTTTTGTTTTTACATCGGAACATGTAGCACCTGAAGGAAGACAAGAAATAGTCTCACCAATAGGATCCCTTACACTAGACATAAAAGGAAAATCCCCAAATCAATTTTAGTCGAAAGATCACCAAGTAATCTCATTTTTCACAATGCGTAGAGCTGTTACAAAGATTGTGCCATACCAAATAGTAAATCCCCCTTGAAAGACACATACTGTTTGTAACAGTAGAAATAAATCTGCCTTCTGGTGAGAATTATTAGTGTTGAGCCAGACATAGCCATCTTGATAGCTGAGGAGTCCCCAACACTTCACTGTATAGATCGTGACCAGTGATAAATTCCCTTGGCATGGAGCAAAGTCTAGGTACACCAGTAGTTGCATTAGGAAGTAAACAAAATGGGTATCAGATTATAAAAACAGTGATAACTGCTTTCTCAGTAGACATTATCTGATCATTTGTAAGAGAGAAGAAAATTAACGTTTGTCATTTTTTTTCACAGGTTCAGGATGCATTTAGATGCCGACTGAGAAACTGTCAGGATCCTATCAATGCTGATTCTTCAAGTTCTTTTCCTAACGGGCATGCTCAAATCATGGTAAGCTTTTATTTCCCTTCCAATTGTCGATTGAGTTATGATTTCTCAAAAGAATAAATATTCTTTTTTTTGATATAATAAATGGCTTTATTTTTTTATTGTTGTTCAAGTACAGTTGTCTCCATTTTCCCTCACCACCAATATTCTTGTGGCAAAATAGAGTCAGTATCCCATTTTGAGTAACTTTGGCTTTAGTTCATTAACAAACTTAGAACTCTGATGCCAGACAACTATTCTGCCTGGATTGCTTAGAAGCCTAGGGTCCATTACTGGCCCCGTGGCATACTGAGGGTCGGGATTCTGTGCAACACCAGGGTACTTTCATCCTTGCATGGAATTAGGGATAACAATCTGTCCAAAGGATCTTGTTTATTTACAGATGAGAACTATGGACCTGTACTTCCAGTCTTAAAGCAGTGCTTATCAGCCTTGGTTGTACATTGGAATCCATTGGAATGCGCTCTCCAGACCAATGAGATGAGAATCTTTGGGTTGGGACCCAGGCATTGGTGGTTCCAATGTGCAGCCTCACATGAGAACTGCCCTAAACTAGAAAGGGTAGCCATACTTCCAGTAAAATTCAGTTACTGTACAGGAGCTCTGACTATTGTTGGGATTAAGGGGTATTTTAGTACCCACTCGGTATATTTTAGAAATAATTTTTAAACTGTGTCAGTAAAATCAAGAGGGCTTTTTTACAATATATGTGCAAGGGTGTTCAACCTCTCAGCATCTCTGGGCCACACTGGAAGAAGAAGAGTTGTCTAGGGCCACACATTAAATACACTGAGACATGTAATCACAAAAAAATCTCATAATGTTTTAAGTAAATTTACAGTTTTGTGTTGGGCCACATTCAAAACCATCCTGAGCTGCATGTGGCCCACAGGCCGCAGGTTGGATACCCCTGACAGGGTCCAGCACAAATAATGCCCCTCTTTTATTACATAAAAATCTTTTATTACCAAATCATGAGCATGTAATTCTGTAACATAACAATATCACACTCAAGCACACCATATGACATTTTAGGTGAAATGTTCAAATTGCTGTCCATCTCATGGGAGACATTCACCTACCCTACCACCCACACTCAGTGGCATAACTTCTGCTGGACCCTGTATAGTTTTAAATTAAATATATTGGGCGTAACATTAGTTAATAACATTATGTAAGTTTCAGGTGTACAACTTTATCATGTAACATATATATTCCCTTGTGTGTTTACCACTCAAAGTCTAGTCTTCTTCCATCACCATGTACTTGTCCCCCTTTACCCTCCGTATCCGTCCCTCACTCCCTCTTACCCCTCTGGTAACCACCACAATGCTGTGCCTATGAGTCTGTTGCTCTTCATTTTATATCCCACATATGAATGAAATCATATAGTTCTCGTATTTGATTTGTTAATGCTTTTTGATTAGGCAACATAAAAATAGTCCAAATGATACGCCAGTAACATTTAAGTAATACTTCAGAAAGAATAACTAATTTCTTCTTAAAAACAAGGTAAATACTAATTTCTTGAATTTAATATATTAAATGGTCTAATTTAATTCTACCATTATAAAAATAAATTGATTTATTTAAAATGGAAGTTTGAGGAAAACATGAGGATGGAACTAAACTCTAGCAGCATGTAGGCCAGATTAGCGTTGCTTCATCTTCGATTTTAATTCCTACGCCTGAAAGCTTTTAGTCACATTTACGTGAAAGTGAGTCATTAGAAAAGACCGGCTTGACTCCGAGGGGACAGAGCTGTATTACAAGATACTACATTGCAAATAATATATGCAGAGTGAACACTTTAAAAAATACAAATAACAAAGACGTCTATTGAAGTATATTCATAATAGTGCCCATTTTAATCTTTTCATTATGGTTAACGGAATTGCCTTAAAATTCTGGCCTTGAAGATGACAATGGGTATTGTATTGCCTTATCAAAATTGTGTGTCATGTTCCCATTGATTTTATTCAACATTTGGTCTCTAGGAAATACTCTTGAAAACAATTTGATTATTCCTAGAGAAAATTTCTTTGTACAAAACAGTAACCTGGTAATGCCTAGTCAGATATCTGTAAACTTCAGATAATCTGGTTAGTAAGAGTTATTCGATGTCTATATTAAATGATGATTCTGTGCCTTATCATTTCTTGTTACAGACAGACTTTGAAAAGGATGTAGACATTGCTTGTCGGTCAGGTAAGAATATCTGAATTTTGAAACTGTAATCATTAGCGATATTAAATCATTTTATGGATTTTGACCTTAAAGAAAATGCGGGCGTTTGCACATCACACATTTATGTAGTGAATAGAATACTCGGGGTTCTATTCATAACTAAAATCTTTCAAATAGAAATATTGTACTGTAATAGCAGGATGGGGGAGGGAATGAGAGACAAAGCAAGAAATGAGAAACTAAGAAGGGTTTGTTGGGATCCCTATGAAAGTAGGAAAGCGTTGACTTGAAAACATAAGCCTCCCCATACCTGGTCATCAGGTGTAACGCCCGTCAGCCTAGGGCCTCTGAACCCTCAGTTTCATCATCTATGGAAACTGGGTTGTTGTTGTAGGGATGAAATAACACTGTGTGTATGTGTACCATAGCTGTTGTTCTACTTTTAGAGGAAACAAGAAGAAACCAGCAGTACACCCTGCCTTACAGTACTAGCATCCCATTGACATTGTCCCTGATGGTTGTCCTCCTGCCTGGGGCTCAGATCTCACCAAGAGTTTTAAAGGAAACCACATTTCATTTTTTGGATGATTCCTGTTATTCAAATGCTCCTTTATATGGAACAAAAATATGCCTTATTTTACTCTTTATTCATTGGTTTTACTGTTGCCTTCTAGAACAAGAGTGAATAGCTACTTTATCAAAACATCTGAATATTTGAGAGAAAATATCATGTAGCCCAGTCCACATCTTTCTTCTCCAATCTAAACAAACCATGTTTCCACATTCATCCTCAGCATTTTCCCAGGCAGGCACGGTGCCCCGGGCAGCCTCCTATTTGTTCATTTTAAACCGTGGTGACCCAATATCTACATAGGTATCCAGCACTATCACAGTTGTCTCTGACACTAATGCGATCTACATTTGCATCTGATTACCTAGCAGCTGATCCTACACTAGGGTCAACTAGTTGTCATCTAAAAATCTCTAAAATTTTTTCTAGTAGCAGTCAGGGCTTTCCAAGTCTAAGGTTATGTAAAGGCTCCATTTGTTTTGTTGCTATTTAATTTTTTGTTTTGTTTTGTTTTTTCCCTCCAGAAGAAAACTGTCCTTTGCACTTATCTCTATTTGTTACTTTCTTACCAGTTTCAGGTTAGCATTCTATTAATTTGAAATTGGCCATTGAAAGTTTGATTAGAATACCTTCTAAACCTTCACCTACACTGTCAATAAAGGAATTAAATGGGATGAGAATGAGTTCCAAACCCTGCTAGGTAAGGCACCCCCCACCTACCACATTCAGACTCCCTCTAAGTATAGTTTTCAAGTACAACTCATAACCTTTAAACATCTATGCAGAGTCTGAGGTCACAGAGTTGTCATAATCACAAGAATATGAGAGAATACTCTCAGAGTCTCATTCCTGAATTCAATCAAAATACTCCACGTAGAGTATCATCACAGCAGGGCAGTAGAATAACTCATTATTTGACAGCTACAATACCCTGTGTAGGGTATTAGGGATCACCCTGTCCTGTTTAATATTTACCAAAATATTGCTAAGACAGTGTTTGGTTTCTAAAGCTTACCATTTCCCTTTTTAAAAAATTGATCAAATATTTTCCCTTGCTTTATCCACTCTCCATAATTCTCAAAGATCACTAGCCATGGTCTCAGGCTCCACATCTATGCTCCAAGATGGTATGTGATCTGCCTGGGCCTGGAAGCCTGAATTTATTTAATTCCTAGCCAACCTTCCGTTTAGTTTTTTTTCCTAATCCTTTTCGTGTATTCTTTACGATTCTCCTTGATAAAGAAGCATAATAAGAGCAGTTTTGTTGTCTTTTACCTGCTATTGACATTAAACCAGTGGTTGGCCAAATGTGGTCCCCAGACCAGCAGAGTTAGCATCACCTGGGAACTTGTTAGAAATGGAAACTTTCAAGCTCTCTACCCTAGCCCTATTGTGGGGCTGGGTAATCAGTGTTTTTACCTGCCAGCCAGATAATTCGGGTGCATTCTAACACTGGAGAACCAGTATATTAACCCATCCCCGTCTAAGCTGTGATCTCGCTTAAGCATTCATTTTTATAATCTTGTGTTAATTACCTGTTTTTTTCAGAATTCGCTGCGTTCTGAGATTTGGTATTCCTAATACAGACCAGTATCATTATTTTATTAGAAAACATTGTTTTGAGTGTTTTCATTTTCTGCCTCTGCCCATTTTAGCTGAGCTCATCAGGAACTTGCCTCTAAATTTTTCTAGAGATTTCTGTCCATGTTGAGGTACATTCAAATGTAAGTCTCAATTCGTGGACTCAATAATCTTTCTTGAAGTTTTGTCAAAATTCACTTTCCCCAAAGTGAAGTGTGCATCTGATTGTGTAAGTTATTCAGGTGTGTTTTGTTCTGTTTGCATATTGCCTTTTATAATTTGAATAACTTCCCTCAAAAGTCCCACCACTTCAAATTTATGCTTGTAGGTGGTACGGATTTTTTATGTTGTATATTCAGATTTTGTGTATCCATTCTCAGCAAGTCTG
>VMDR010018057.1:0-19516 GCA_007922815.1 Macrotus californicus | reverse complement strand
AGCAATAGTAAAACCCCTTTGAGTCAATTCTATAGACTTATTTTATTCTTTTTAATGGTAGCATAATATTCTGTGACTAGGCTATACCTCAAATAATCAACCATTCTCCTGTTGAGATATTCACTCTGTTTTTAGATTTGATTCAATAACTTCTGGAATTCTTATCTAGTTAGAAAAATCTTTTTTCAACTTATTTATGTATGTCTATTTTTATAATAAAATGAATTGTAAAATATAAAGTATACTTATATAATTAAATATAAATATTAATATTTATATATATTCACATATATAATGCATTGGAAAGAGCTTTTTTAAAAATTATATTTTATTGATTATGTTATCACAGTTGACCCATTTTTCCCCATTTATTCCCCTCCACCCTGCACACCCCCTCCCACCTGCATTCTCCCCCTTTAGTTCATGTCCATGGATCATACATATAAGTTCCTTGGCTTCTACATTTCCTATACTATTCTTAACCTCCCCCTGTCTATCTTCTACCTACCATTTATGCTACTTATTCCCTGTACGTTTTCCCTTTCCTCCCCACTCACTCCCCTGATGATAACCCTCTGTGTGATCTCCATTTCTGTGATTCTGTTCCTGTTCTAGTTATTTGCTTAGCTTGTTTTGTTTTTGTTTTTAGGTTTGGTTGTTAATAGTTGTCAGTTTGTTGTCATTTTACTGTTCATATTTTTTATCATCTTTTTCTTAGATAAGTTCCTTTAACATTACATATAATAAGGGCTTGGTAATGATGAACTCCTTTAACTTGACCTTATCTGGGAAGTAATTTATCTACACTTGCATTCTAAATGACAGCTTTGCTAGATAGAGTCATCTTGGATGTAGGTCCTTGCCTTTCATGACTTTGAATATATCTTTCTAGCCCCTTCTTGCCTGAAAGGTTTCTTTTCAGAAATCAGCTGATAGTCTTATGGGAACTCCTTTGTAGTTAATTGTCTCCTTTTTTCTTGCTGCTTTTAAGATTCCCTCCTTATCTTTAATCTTGAGTAATGTAATTATGATGTGTCTTGGTGTGTGCTTCCTTGGGTCCAATTTCTTTAAGACTTTCTGAGCTTCCTGGACTTCCTGGAAGTCTATTTCCTTTGCCAGATTGGGGAAATTCTCCTTCATTATGTTTTCAAATAAGTTTTCCATTTCTTGCTCTTCCTCTTCTCCTTCTGGCACTCCTATGATTTGGCTGTTGGAACGTTTAATGGTGTCTTGGAGGTTCCTAAGCCTCTCCTCATTTTTTTGAATTCTTGTTTCTTCATTCAGTTCTGGTTGAATGTTTCTTTCTTTCTTCTGCTCCAAACTATTGATGTGAGTCCTGGTTGACTTCTCATCACCGTTGGTTCCCTGTACATTTTCTTTTATTTTACTTTTCATAGCCTTCATTTTTTTCTCTATTTTGTGACCACACTCAACCAATTCTGTGAGCTTCCTGATTACTAGTGTTTTGAACTCTGATAGGTCGGCTGTCTCTTCATCACTTAGTTGTATTTTTTTCTGGAGCTTTGATCTGTTCTTTCATTTGGGCCATTTTTTTTTTTTTTTTTTGTCTTGGTGTGATGTTAGGTAGTAAGGGGTGGCATGACGCTGTCAGTGGGGGAGGGTACTAAGAGGGGACAGTGCCACTTGCTCTGCTCTCTGCCTGCTTTCAGTCACTTTTGGGGCTATGCACAAGCAAATTGGGCCCTTCTGGTGCTGATTCCTGGGTGGGTGGGTTTGTGTACATTCTAGGACCCTGTGAGTCTCTCCAATGAACTCTCCTGTGAGGCTGGGAGTTGCTCCTGACACCACAATCCTCACAGGTTTTTTCAGTTAGAGGCTTTGAGGCTTTATTTCCCCAGGCTAGGATCATTGCACGATCTGTCTCACTCCCCAGTTGTTCCTCCCGGTTTATCTGCACCCAAATGTGGGACCGCCCAGTCCACAAGCCACTGCCTTGCCATGAGTCCTCGCTGCCTGGCTGCCCGTCTCCGCCCCTCCTACTGGTCTGGGTGAGTGTTTCTTCTTTAACTCCTTGGTTGTCGGACTTCCATACAGTTCGGTTTTCTGGCAGTTCTGGTTGTTTTTTGTTTTTAAATTTGTTGTTGTCCTTCTTTTGGTTGTGTGAGGAGGCACAGTGTGTCTACCTACGCCTCCATCTTTGGAAAGAGCTTTTAAAACCAGATTCTCTATATATGTGTACACAGATATATAATAGACTATATATCTGTGCCTATAATATATATAGGCTGTATGTCTATACCCATATAGATCTGTGGATAGATAGGTAGCTTGGTTTAAAAAGAGCTCTTTTCAATCTATTTTTATATATAATATTATGTATTTGATTTGTAATTATATAGAATTAGATATTTTATAATATATTTATATAAATACATTTACATAATTTATACATTTAAATATAAAAATTTATTTATACTTATATTTATTATTTATGTATACATAATAAAGTATATAACTATATAATATATAGAAGCGTTGAGTATATCAAATCAAGAACTAGGACCTCTGGTATACCAGCCAGCACAGTGTTCTTCTCCCTGCATTTCTCTTTTCTTCCCTTTTGCTCTCACCTCAGCATCATCTGGTGCACACTAACTCACTAGGTCAGATGCCCCTTTCCTTTCCTCACATGCATGTGTCCCTCTAGGGCACTGTGGTACATGGCCCCATAGTAACATCCTCCTCACTGCTCACCAGCTCTCGCCAGGCACTGTCATTGCCTCAAAGACTTCCTCTGGACCTGCCCAGGATCTGCTGCTTATGTGGCTGAGTACTCTCCCTGGGGCATAGTCTGTACCCCACCTCCGCATCCAGCAAAAGAAAGTGAGGCCTGGCCTGTGGCCACCAACCGCCCTTTGTATCAGCTATGCAATGTCACCACGTGTGTGTTTGTCTGCAGATGTGGACGGGGAGGAGGTGTCGTTTCATTTACAGAATCCCCTGAACGGGACACTCCATCATATATGTATAATTAAAACAGAGAAAAGCTGTCTTGTGTTATACGAATGATAAGAAGTAAGCAACAGGACTTCATGAGAGCAGATGAAAATCTCTGTGAGTGTGTAACACTGACTGGGTTTTGACCAGCCTGCTCATGTGCAAATTCAACCAAAGAGATCTGGCCATGTGCAGAATTGTTTGCTCACACCATCTTTCAGAACCTGGTAACTAGCTCCTGAGGCATTTTTTTTGAAAAGCAACTTTAATTGAAAAAAAATAAGTTATTTGTAGCTGCACTAACAAAATAATGTCTGTAAACCAGAGGGAACATGGCAAGGCAGAAAAGATAACGGCAGGTGGCTTTGGACCACCGGGACTTCCTGTCCTTTATGACTTTCAACCCAGAGAACCTCAGCAGCTTTAACACCCTTTCTGGGGACCCCCTATTGTAAAACTGTACAGTCTAGCACCTGGCGGAGTGCTAGAGTCATCCTATCTCCCTAAAGCAGTCCCACTATAGGCAATTGAGTGTATGGAAAACACCTGAAGCTGGACCATGAAGGTTGTGTAGGACTTAGAGACAGGGAAAGGGAGTGGGACAAGGTGTGTCTGGGGGATACTGAAGAGGTAGGTGGGTCAGCCCAGAAGGATTCTATGGGAGAGGCATGCAGATGTGATTCTGAGACTGTGGTCCTGGGTATCAAATGCCAGCTGCAGAGTGTGTTGTAACGACAGGGAGCAATTGGAGGTCCATTTGTGGGAAGGAGAAAATGAGATCAGAGTGGCAGAAAGATGAATGTGTACAAGATATTAAACTGATAAAGACCAAAAGCTGAAAAGTGATGGAAGGGGGGGTGTCAGCGGTAGGGGCAGACTGGAGAGTTAAGATCTCACACACAGAAGCCCCAATTAAGATGCATGGCTGCAGTTGTTAGATTTTAGACTGATTATACTGGAGCTAGAGGAGAGAGATCAAGGAATGTGTGTGAAAGAAAAGTTTCTCCTCAGTGTAGGGGCCGATATTGCTTAGAGGAAATAATACTGAAGTGTTGTGATTTTGAAGGTTTTCTTCATGTTGTTTCGTATGTATATGCATACATATATGTTTATCACCTTGTGGTTGCTATCAAGAGATGCTGGTGACACAGGTGTTTGTGGAGTGGCTGCTCTGTGCCAGGTGTCTTCTGGGTGCTGAGTAAGATAATGGAGGACAAGGTAGCTGCCAGTAGGGGCTGATTTTTTGGTGATCCTCATGTCCAGGTAACAGTATTCTGATGCTTTATTCTTCTACCAAGCCATGGTACTTCCTTATGTTCAATGCAGCTCCACCTGTCAGATACCCAACAGTATTTGAGAAGGCTGAAAGGATCATTGCTGCTGCTCAGAGGAACTGAGGGGCCACCACCTGTGACCCAAGTGGAAGCATGAACACCTCCAGTCTGGTAAACCCGGAGACATGAGTGTGTCTGTAAAGAGAGTGAAGATTAAACTGTGTGTGTTCCCAAAAGTCCAGAACACTAGAATTTTGGGAGAGCTCTCTGAAACTTGGAAAAAGAGAAAGATGAGCCAGAAAAAAAGCAAGGCCCCTGAAGTGCCGGTAGTAAATCAAAGCCCCAAGGAGGTGACCGATGGAAATAGAGATTTGGCTTCATTGATCTAGAATGGATTATCCTGAGGTATTAGGGTTCTTCTCTGACTTTTAGGCCAACAGTCAGAAAGCATAACAGAGGAGCAAGGAAATTTGCTGGAGTCACCTCCATCAGAAAGTCTGTGGTCTCTACCCAGCCCCGTTTCTGGGGAGTAGAGAACAGCCTTCTGTATATGTTACAATCACAACCAACCCCGAGTTCCCCTGGTAGCTCGTTTGTCCTCTTGTCTCTTGAGAACATTATGTATAAAGTTGCTTTGCTTTAATTGTAGAAAATCTCAAGGTACTTACACTTATAGTTGGGTAATTTATAGGTATATAATGTAACTATTAAAACCCAGATTGACTAGAACATTCCTATTTTTGTTATTATTCCTTTGTATTTCCAATCTTTTTTTCTTTACAGTCTGACCCATTTGAGTTCAATCCTTAGAGAAATATACTCCTTCTCTGCTCCAAATACAATGTTTTTGAAGTTCAAACTGCTTCGTTGCACCCCACTCAGCATGGTTTGCTTTTCCTCCTCTCATACCTGTCACTTCTCTGGCCTCTAAGCCTGCAGAGGGCCCTCCAAATCTGGATTGTCCCCCTCCCCCATACCCCCCCATCTGCTGCCCCGCTTAGCACATCTCCAGTGTCATCTTTTCCGGTTCCCTAAATGGAAATTTCTCGGAAGGCCAGTCCTCCGTTTGTGAATTCTTGTTCCATTCTTTCACTTTGGCTTGAGTTTGAGCACAAGAAAAGTGAATTAAACAAAGAGAGGTGACTCAAACATTTTGAGCCTGGATCTTTTAGAAAGTAATATAATTGTTAAAAATTAGAGAGTTATACAAGTAAATGATTTGGTGAGAGGAGAGAAGGAAATAATGAAATTAGTCTCAACAGAAAACTTTAATGTGCCAGCAGAATAGCCAAGTGGGACTGTCTGGTAGGCAGTTGGAGATATGAATTCATGCTCAGCAGACAAAGTGAGGCTGGAGGAGCAGTCTAGGGTCCTCTGCATGGAGGCAGGAGTTCAAGTCCAGTAAGACCATGAGATTGCTCAAGGGGAGAGTGTGGAAAGAGAACAGAGAGGGCTGGGACAGACTGTGAAATGGCCAAATCTGTGGGATGGGAAGAGGAAGAAGAAGTGATCAGAAAATTCAGAAAGGATGCTGATGTATGAGAGAGCAGAGGCTTTAAAAGCAAGGACTGGTCAGCTTTGGCAAATACTGTGGAGAGCACACAGGAGAAGAGGAATTCTCTACTTTGTTTTTGTTTTAAATTTTTTTAAATTACAGTTTACATTCACTATTATTTTGTATTAGCTTCAGGTGTATAACATGTAGGGTAGACAATCACATACTTTCCAGTGCCCGTCTGGCACCACACACAGTTACTGCAATACTGTTGACTGCATTCCCTAGGCTGTACTTTACATCCCCACGACAATTTTGTAACTGCCAATCTATACTCCTCAATCCCTCCACCTTTTTCACCCAGTCCCCTGTCACCCCTCCCATCTGGCAACCATCAATCTGTTCTCTGTATCTATGAGTCTGTTTCTATTTTGTTTATTTTGTTCTTTAGATTCCACATATAAGTGAAGCCATATGGTATTTGTATTTGTCTGACTAACTTATTTCACTTAGCATATCACCTCTAGGTCTAATCATGCTGTTTCAAATGGTAAAATTTTATTCTCTTTTTATGGCTGAGTAATATTCCATTTATATATGTCTTATAACTTCTTTATCTACTCATCTATTCATGGGCACTTGGGCTGCTCCCATAGCCTGGCTATTGTAAATAACACTGCCGTGAATATAGGGGTACATATATTCTTCTGAATTAGTGTTTTGGGTTCCTTCAGGTATGTACCCAGAAGTGGAATCAGTGGGCCACATTGCAGTTACATTTTTAATTTTTTGAGGAACTTTCATACTGTTTTCCACAGTGGCTGCACCAGTCTGCATTCCCACCAGCAGTGCACGAGGGTCCCCTTTCTCCACATCGTCACCAGCACTTGTTGTTTGTTGATTTATTGATGATGGCCATTCTGACAGGTGTGAGATGGTATCTCATTGTGGTTTTAATATGCATTTCTCTGATGATTAATGACTTTGAACATCTTTTCATATGTCTACTGGCCATCTGTGTGTCTGTTTAGGTCCTTTGCCCATTTTTTAATTGGATTGTTTGTCTTCCTGATGTTGAGTTGTGTAAGTTCTGTATAAACTTTGGATATTAACCCCTGAGATGTATTGGCAGATATGTTCTCCCATTCAGTAGGTTGTCTTTTCATTTTGCTGATGGTTTCCTTTGCTCTACAAAAAGTTTTTAGTTTGATGTGGTCCCATTTGTTTATGTTGTCTTCTGTTTCCATTGCCCCAGGAGATATATCAGAAAAAATATCACCAAGAGAAACATCTGAGACTTTACTGCCTGTGTTTTCTTCTGAGATTTTTACGGCATTCAACAGAAATTTATTAAATAAAGTAAGATCAGAATTACCAAAATTCGAAGCTTCAAAATAAAAAAATGAGTCACAAGGAATTAAGATGACAGAGTTAGAGCCGGATTTCAAATCTCGGATCTTTTTTGTTTTCCTGCCTTTGACAAGTTGTGCGGAGGTTGCTGAAGAGAGACTAGAATTGGGAGGGCAGTGTGACGTCCGCGGGACGGGATTCGGGGTAGTTGTTTTCTGCTTTATGGATTTGGGGGATTTAAATGAGGCCTCTGACCGAAGTCTGGGGACTCAATTAAACAGTGATTTAAATTATATTGGTAATTAAGGATTGCACCAAGGTGACTAGGGTCTTTTAAATCGTGCTTTATTTATATTTAATAGTTTTAAGATGTAAAGATTAATAAATGTGTATTTAGGTAACTAATTATTATGAGTATACACACTTAAGCTGGAGAGTATGTTAACTCTCATTTCCTGGCCTAACCTGCCTGTGGGAAGCCTGCCTTGCTTCAGACCGTGAGGTCAGAGGTCAGAGCCACAGAAGTAACTTTCACCCGACGGAACCCAGCTCTGGTTTCGGAGGAAAAAAATCTGCCTACCTATAAAGTGGGAGCAAATATTCCCATGATTGTACTTCTTAAACTCATACAGATAATTTTATTAGAGATTTGATAATTAAACAGAAAAAATATTTTTAAGGCATCACTTTTGAAGATTTTGCCCGAACAGAAAGCAGCGGATGAGGCCAGGTATGTTCTATCGCTCTCCTCGAGGCATATACTTAGTGCCATACCTGAAATGCTCAGACCCGATCCGTCCCAGGCACTCCGACAACAGCGCGCGGCCGTGTGATCCACACCCTGTCGAGGCGCAGAAGATCTCTCAAAACTTCCCTCCGCCTCTCGCCAGTTAGTTCCCCCTGTCCTCCCCACCCCCACCAGAGGGAACCGTTTTTCTGATCCCTTTCATCATAGATAAGCTCTGCTGTTCTAGACCTTAATATAAAGGGAAGGTGCAGTGTGTCCTTTTTTGTGTCTGCCTTTTTTTAACTTTCATTTTGAACTAAGTATAGATTCACAGCATGTTGCAAAGACAGTGCAGAGCGGTCTTGTGTGCCCATCACCTAGCTTCTGCCATGATTACAGCACGTTACTGAAACGCGGAGAGGGATAGGGTGCGGCATGGTTATTTTGGCTTATTTTGCTTATTAGCATATATTTTGAGATTAGATAAAAAGTCTTTTTGGTCACAATCCTTGGTATTGTCTATTAGGCTTGCAAATGTTTTAACGATGCACTTGTTAGTGGGGAAGGGCAGCTATTTACTCCCCACAAGGTCTCCTACGTGCCGGCGAGGATACCTAGCAGCCTCTCCCCAGTGGGCACGAGAGAGGAGGCAGTCAGAGCCTCACTGGTCCCTTCCTGTGAAGGAGCTACATGTAGGCAACTCAGATTCTCCAGACACAACCAGTCTGAAGATTTGGGGAGACTCAGAGGCCCCAAACATGCAATGCCTGAGGTTTTGAACTGGGAAATAAGAGAAAAACTAAGGCAGAAGGGGAAGGGGAGAAAGCTATCACCATGGCAGGAGGGTTGTAGCTTCAGCTGCGGCAGGCACACCTGCTACCCCTGAGCCCCCAAATCGGATTCGCCCGCGCAGTCACAGGCTGCTGCCACCCCTGGAGGAGCCGAGGACACCTGTGCTCACCAAGAGGAAGTGAGAGGCGGAGAGTGGCTGGGAGTATCATGCTGCAGGAAGTCTCCTCATAAGGAAGGGACGTCAAGAATGGGATAAGTATTCCTACTCCTGCAGTTTCTGGGGAGAGGATTGCTGTGGATTGCTGTCATATCAGCTGCAGCCTCATCTCTCCCTGCAGGCATATCAGTGTGGCAATAGGGAAACATCACTCCCTTCAGCATGTAATTGTGAAAATCAGTGTTATTACTTGATCATTCTCACGCATGCCTTTCACACTCGTTTTCCTTATTTTACGGCACTGGCCTTCAGTACCGTTTATATGACATTCAAAAGTTCAGCTACACTGATACATTTAATCACCACAACTAGAAGAATCAGCTACCTCCTCACTTTTCCAAGGTAACTGACCTAGGGGCAATAAATGGGGAAATAATAATAAACATAGGCAGACATTAAACAGAGTCTCAGAGTAGGACACGGAGGGCTTGAGGAGGACAGAACCACTTCCTGCTGACATAGGACACCCACGGAAGGAATGCGCCAAACAGGCTCCATAGCCAGGCACCAAACGTTACCGAGGATTATGAATTAATGTTACTTTTGCATGCATATATCTTAACTCCAATGAAATCTTATGAATTTTTGGTCCTAGTGGTTCCATGTGTGTGGTAGCATCTTGTCATTGGTTTCTTTTTTGTCAGCCAGAACTGTACTAATCACATATGAGACAATATGAAACTTCTTGGGTTACCACATGGGCTCTGGTTTTGGCATATATGAGGTCTCAGTTGGGCACAACTCCAAAAAATGGATGTGCTTTTATTAATAGAGGGACATGATTTTGCTGAGGTTGGAAAATGGTGTGGCTTTGGTCTTAAATCATTTGACACTGTTTGTGGTCTCTGGCTGCTGTGTTTATTCTTTCACATCAGCGGGAAGTGAACCATTTTGCAGTTAGCAGTTAAGTTCAGATAAAGCTCAAGGGATTTTGGTTATGGATATTCCAGATGATCAAGGAATAAAATGCTTTTAGAGATAGCCAAAAGAGTGGGGGAAACAACAGACAAGGAGTCGGAGCCCCCGATGCTCACCTGTCTGGTTGCTGGTGAGCTCTCTGGGCTTCGGTTTTCTCGCCTGAAAAATGAGGCTCACCCTGGCTGGTGTGGCTCAGTGGACTGGGTGCCAGCCTGCGGCGAACCAAGGGGTAACCAGTTCGATTCCCAGTCAGGCCACATGCCTGGGTTGCAGGCCAGGTCCCCAGTTGGGGGGGTGCAAGAGGCAATCGACTGATGTATCTCTTGCACATCAATGTTTCTCTCTCTCCCTTTCTCCCTCCCTTCCCCTCTCTCTAAAAATAAATAAATATTTTTTTTAAAAGTGAGGCTCGTAGTACCTTTCTGTCTGCCTCCTGGGTTGGTTTAGGGAGCAATGAGATCAAGCGCATAAGATAGCTTTATAAACCATGAAGTGGTTGCTCAAATCCTTTTCATATAACATTCAATGTACAAAAATAAATAAAACTAAATCTTGATGCTAATTTTGGTAGAGGAAGAAAAACAACTTTCAAACTGTTAATGGCACAGTTTTCAATTGTATTATGTTCCAAAGATTTCTTTGAAAGCTGGTTTTTTGAAACGGGGAGACATTTCTCCAACAAACAATGTAATGATTGATGGTGAAGTTTCCAGGCTAGCCAAAAAGCCTTTTTAATTTCTGATGCACCTAAACAGGAGCTCTGTGGAGGCCTGTGAGCTACAGGCTCCTCTGATCTGGGGCAGCTCTGATGGCTGAATGCCTTCTAGGGCAGAATCTGGTGGGTCCCCTGGAGGCTGGGAAGAATGGTACAAAAGAAGGAGAGAGGGTCTAGATCTACTGGGGAAATGAGCAGTATGTGGAGGCTCAGGTAGGCCAACCAGCCCTCCTCACCTGTGCTCACCCCAGTGCATAGAGAATGCCGAGAATGGAGACAGACCGGCTGGGTCTGTGTTGTCATCCATCAGTCCAGTGTTCTAACTCAGGAGGGCTTCATATTTTAAGATTTCTTGTGTTTATTAAGGTTTTTCAATTAATAGTTGAAAATCAAGTACCTATAATCGATTGGAAAAAAATAGATGCTAAATCTTTTGCCTTCTAATTTTGCTGTGTTAAAATACTGTTTTAGCCCTTATAAATCATCTAATCACTTCTTAATTTAATTTTCCCTTTAAAATGGACTCTCCTAACGTGGACGACACAGTGAGAACTTTGAGGCTCAACTAATTCAATGTGCGGCAGGACAGCGTGGCCAAGCTCACCAGGCATTTTACTTGCACATTCTGACCAGGGGAAGGGGTTAGTAGTACCTCTTATGTCACGGAATCTGGGAAATACAGAGAAAAAAGAGCTGCTTCAAAGAAGTGAATACCATAAAGTTGTAGAGGGCAGCTCAGTCATTCTTCAACAGACAAGTAACCAGAATCACACTGGAATGTTTCTTCCTTGACATATACCAAAAATGTAGGGCCCCTTTCATCCCAGACATCATCTAACAACTGCTACCAAACAAGGACACTTAAAGTTTTATGAATCCTCTTTGTGGATGATCAATTCCACATTCTCCTTTTTCTTCTTCCCACTGGCTGCCCTCTGACTCAGTGCAGCTGTCCCAAGGGGTTGCAGATTAGGAGATGGGAAAAATAAAAATTGAAATTCGTGCTCTTCAGTTTGCCATTCTTCATGAGATAAGAGAGTGCGAATTGTTCCAGTAAGTCCTTTAGAAGCTAATCAAGCATCTATGTAGACATCTTTTACTTCTTTTTTTTTTTTGTCATAAAGTGTTTGAGATGGCATAAAAGATTACATAAAATAAAATAGAGAAGTACATAACTAAGTGGAGTTAGCAACATTGTAAATTAGAGCAGAAAGTTAAGAAAGAAATGGATACATTTTTCTGAGCATAAAGCTTGGGCTTTGGTGACCTCCTCAGGCCCAGTGGGTGGGCTCTCCCCGGGGCTAGGAACAAAGACCGCTACAGAGCCCGCGTCTGGTTAATAATGATTTCCTGATTTCCGCCAAGTTTATCTCTCTTAGAAGTTGGAACAATGTTGAGAGTTAAGTGGGTTGACTTGGAATTTGCCTCTCCTGTTACCACAGTATTTAGCTAGACTCTCCCCCACTGATCTTTTTACATTTTTCCCAGAAAAAGCCACTTGACTGTGCTCAGCATTCACCTCACACCACCCCCGCAGTGAGATTGGCGGCTCCCAGCCGGCCTCTCAAAATGGGGGGCCTTGGTGGCTGTATCTGCCTGGTGACCTCCTCCTGACCCTCCCTGCTCAGGGGTTTAAACTCAGGTTTACCACCAGGCCTCTGCTAATCCAGGTACTTTCTCGCCAGAGGCTCCTTAAAGGGGAAATGCCTCCCTTTCTGGTTCCCTTGTCCCTTTATCTCTTGCCTCCCCCTCCTGTCTTGTCTTTCTCCCCCTTCTCCTGCTGTGCTTCATCCAGCCAGCTTTTCATGGGCATATTTCTTGTCCCCTGAGTTGAAAGAGGAACAGGAAATGGTTTGTACCCCAGAGGAGCTAATCATGGGAGAGAAGGTGCATGACGGAAGTAGTTATGATAACTGCGATGGGTGTGGCGCAGGCATGGGCAACATGGTTTGTTAACCTGGCACAGGACGCGATCAACCACCAAAATCTCTTCATAGAGAAGTGAGCCTGAGATGGGTCCAGAAAAAACGAGCAGGAGGTGAGCAGGTTATAGAAAGGACACAGGAGTGTGATGGAGGAAGACACTCTGGACGGAGGCAATAGTCTGTTCAAAGGCTTGGGACTGGGAAAGGATGAGGACACTGTGTGTCATGCAGAGTCTGACAGATGGGAGGAGGGGGAGGAGATGAACCTAGAGGGTTGAACTGTACTTGAGAGAGCGAAGCACTTTTAGGATATGGATTTTGCCCAATAGGCCACCAGAAGTCAGAGGATGTCTTTTTACAGGAAAGGTTGGGTCTTAAGATGCTCCCTCTGGCAGCAGGGAGACACTGTGGGGAGATGAACCTGACAAGGGAGAGACTGTAGATGGAGCCTGGTCGGTGAGCTGTAGAGCATGGGGAAGAGATGAAGCAGGCTTACACTGAACCAGCAACCTCGTGATGGAAAGAGGTGGTAGACCAGTTGACTAATTGGGTGTGACAAAAGAAAGAGGGAAGGAAGCTAGGCACCTAGAAAACAGCTGCTGTCATGAATGAGATAAAATAGGAAATACACAGAGGACAAGTCCCCCTCTAGGAAGTCTATTTTTCTTTTATCCATTATTTTTATTCCTCTTCTCCTTTAAAATCATCTTAAAATGCATCTACTTCAGAAATATTGGTTAATCCATGGTTTTCTGATATCCTAACCTTTCTGTTTACACCCAAGTCTTTTCTTTGTAGACATTCACCTTTCCATTTATTCCATCCACAAATGTTTGTTGAGGACCCACTGTGTGCCAGGCACTGGATTTGGGTCTGGGGGCAAATGGTGGAAAGATAGACAGATATGTGCCCTCGCTGGTGCTTCTGGTATAGAGGAGTAGACAGACAATAAGACTTAATGGTAAATAACTTAATACTAAATAGTTTGTGCACAGTCTTAGAGGAAATTTGAGGGGTTGATAAGAGTCAGATTGTTCAGGGCCTTGAAAATCATGGTCAGGAAACAGAATCTTATCCTTGGAGCAATGAACAAAAAGCTAGCAGGGCTTAGGGTAACCAAAAGCAGAATTCTGGGATGTCTCTGACTGAGGCTTGGAACTTGAGCAACTGAGTTGATGGTGTCACACACTGAGGTACTACTATGTATTTTTCAAGTGTGTGGTATATGCTTCACACCTTATTCTATCAGCATCACAACTACCAGTGTGGAAATATTCAAGGCATTGTGTCTGACTGAACTAAGGGCAGTCCACAGGCTGTGATGTTGCAGCAAATGCACAGGGATCTAAATCAGACAGTGTGTCCCGTATGACTCTGCTTTCACTCCTGATTCAGGCCATTCGTAAAAGTTGCATTTGGGGGGCAAAAGAACCTTGAGCTGTCTTAACCTTTAACCTTTTCTAATGTGGTGAGAAATAGGGTTGAGGGAGAAAAAACTGAGGTTGAAACAAAAAAATGAAAGCTCCTAAGAAAGCTGCGGTCTCTTCGGCTGACAGTGTGTTCTGCTGGAGAGTAGATGTGGGGAGCAAGATGACTGTAGATCAAGGCAGCAATCTGCAAAGGGCCCAGGGAAGAGGAGCTGCCCCTGTGTGCCAGGTTAGAATGAGTGCCCACAGCCTCCCTGGTCTCCGAGCACTTAGGTTAGCTCAGGATTCATACGGGCATCTGTGCTCTTCGGTGTCTGAGTGGAAAGCTGGTGAGTCATTCCTTGGAGTGACGGAGACCAGCAGCGCTTGCTGGACTGTCTGGGCTGTCTCCGAAGAAGAACAGGTAGAGCCAGGCTTGGGTGATGAGAATTTTCCATTGTCTGCTGGTGTTGGCCTGGGAAACCTACAATGGTTTATTAGCTTTCACAAAAGACCCATTCCTTAACTTCGGAGATCACACTGTAAGTTCATGGTGAAGTGGAACGCTCTCCCTGTTTGCTTCCCCTCCAGTGTTTTGGATACTGAAACTTTCAGGGAAGCATTTGCTGAATTGATGTGCAACTGACTGCAAAGCACTTGCGCAGGGTTATTTGAAACATTATATTTACTTTTTCCTGCTTTCAAGATAGTTACATTTTAGCAAAAATTGTTGTTACTGTTGTTACAAAGAAAAATTCATCAAAGAAGCATCTCATTTTAATAATTGATTTTAAAGTTCATTAACTGTGGCTATAATGGTGTGCCACAAGAATTTTTTTTTAAGATTTTTATTTTATTTTCTCTTTTTTTATTGTTGTTCAAATACAGTTGTCTCCATTTTTCCCCCCACCACTCCCCCCTACCCTGGCCATCCCCACCCCTCTGTTGGCTTTGTCCATGTGTCCTTTATACATGTTCCTTGACAAACCTTCCCCTTTTTCCCTGTATTATCCCCTCCCACCTCCCCTCTGGTTACTGTCAGTTTGTTCTTAATTTCAGTGTCTCTGGTTATATTTTCCTTGCTCGTTTGTTTTGTTGATTAGATTCCAGTTATAGATGAGAATTTTTAAAACATGCAATACCTGACTATTTAGTCAGGGGCACTGACCTCATTTTCCCTCAGATTGTCAAATTAAAAAAATGACAAAAGCTAACACAACAATAGCCATCCAGTGTGGATGAATCAAAATTAGACTTACTTTTTTGTCAGGTCGGGGAAAAAAGCACAATACATCACAGTGCGTTACAGAATTTTAGCAATTGGTTTATGTGTGCCATGCACGAAAAAGGTTCAAAATAGCTGCTCTGTGTTGGTATAACGCTCACAGTGCACAAAAGCAGTGCCACGTGTTTTCCATTGGAGAGGCGCAGCCATCCTAGAAGTGAGCAGGGATCGTAACGCCCGTTTCACAGATGAGGAAATGGGGAGGTTGAGAAAAACTGAGTGCCTCAGTCACGTAACTAGGAAGAGATCTGGGACTTGAGTCTCCGTCGTTTGATTCTGTGGCCAGTGATCTCTTTTCCGCATTTTGGATATGAAGTCACACAACGCAGGTGGGGACGACACCCAGGATTTCTGGGCCCTTCTTAGGTGATCGGCACCGGCAAAGCCATTCCTACATCTCATCGAACCCTCACAACCCCACGGCAGTTACCACCGCCCGCACTTTACTGGTGAGGGAGTGTGCTCTGGGAGGTTAACTCACTAACTCAGGGTAGTGAGGGGTGGGGCTGGGACTTGACCAGGCCGTCCAACCCCTGAGTGACCCTCTTAACCAGTAGCCTGCCTATACTATCCTGTGAGGAAAGGGCACAATGCATATTATAAAATGACTAGGTAACAGCAATATTAGTTTTATGGATTTACTAAGTTGTCCTCTTCTCCACGTTTAGACAAAGGCTACAGTAGAGAGCTTTCCCAAACATTTTTTTACAAAATAAGACAAGTTTGTAAGAAACCAGCAACTGCCACTTAGAAGAAAATGAATGAAACCAACTGAAATACTATTTCTGTTGGTCTGAAATACTATTCTTTGGCCACAGCATTATTTGGGGTGAGACATTGCCGATCTGCGGAACCGAGGTGGCATGCCGCAGTATCAACAGAAGATCTTATGTGTGTTGATGAACCCAGATAATGATTTCTGTGACCCTGGGGGTTGGTCTACTGATTATTAACATGAATATTTCATTCGTTACCTTTGAATCCATGCAGGTTTTCTTTGTATTCATTTCTTGGTTTTCCTTTTATTCCATCTGTGCCTAGGCCCGTGGTCTCTAGTGGGAGACACATAACAGATATCATGACATTTAAGGGATGAGTGGTACTGTGCTGATTGGTGTTGCTATATCTTCCAGTTTCAAAAAAAAAAAAAAAAAGGCTCCAACATGCTTTTATCCTAGACAACCGCTGCATTGAGAAACTTGGTTGATTCACCACTGGCAAGAAGTAAGTTGCTGAGCGTCGGTGCCCTTGCCCAGCTCTGCACGCTGATGGGACAGTACATGAGTGACAAGGATGTCTGCACCAATATTGCCAGAATATTCAGGTAGGTACACTAAGAAAACAAAGTACCTTACAAAAATGCCAACGCTTGGACTTCACGTCATCTTTAATATTTGTGTGTGTGTGACAGGCAAGGAATCCCATTTTCTTCTTACTTTGCCTAGCAGCAAAGGTAAATCTAACGGCCCGAGTTTAAAATGAATGATTTGAACTAATGACTCCTTTTGTTATGTATTTCTAATGTGATTTTAAAGCCGGGGATTGTAAGTCGCTTTAGTTCTTTGGTGAGTTGTGAGTTATCCTAGTGTGCTGACAGAACAAACACAAATGACTTCTGCGGTTTCTTGGAGACAGAGAACTCAGTCACAAAACATGGCAAATTCTCTAATGCACTTGGAAACAATACTTAAGGATTTTAACTCAAAAGGGGGACTATTGCTTAGAAAGTCTGATCTGACCATTTGCAAGAGAAGTTCATTTCATTTCACTTGTCTGGGTGAGCTTTGGTTCACGCAGGAACCAGTCGCGTCTGCCCTTACTTGACTGCAGAAATGATGATCATCTGAATCCAGGCTGCCTGGAAGCAAGATGCCAAATTTCACAACTGTCTTTACATTGTGCCTCCACATTTCCTTCTTCATGCTCTTTGCCAGTGTTTTTATGTACCGATCCTTCTCAAGAGACCTGGCCCTTGCTTGCACGATATACTACCGCAGTTGTTTAAAGAAATGGAAAGTTTCCTGGAGACTGAACTGGTAATTGACCCCAGTTTGAGAATGCACTTTCCTGAGCTTTGTGCCAGGCACTTAGTAGCTCCCATTTTGAAGCACTGTAGATGACAAAGTTTATTTTTTAGTATGGTGACATGTCGGGATCCAGTTTGGTATTTTCCTACATGGACGGTCCATTGTCCCAGCACCTTCCACTGACTGCATCATCCTTTGTTCACTGATGTTAAATGCC
This sequence comes from Macrotus californicus, assembly GCA_007922815.1. Lineage (NCBI taxonomy): Eukaryota > Metazoa > Chordata > Mammalia > Chiroptera > Phyllostomidae > Macrotus > Macrotus californicus. Next base: position 2,210 of record VMDR010018057.1, on the reverse strand, counting down.
TCGTCAATCAAATGCAAAGTTCCGTACACATGTAGGTCTGTTTCTGGGCATTCATTTGGTCTGTTCTCAGACCGGCACCACACCCTCTTACTATTACAGATTTATTTTGTCTTGTTATAAGAGAGGATGAATCCATCACTTCTTTTCTCCTTTAAAATCCAAATTCTCCTTTTCTCTTCCTTCTGAATTGGAGAATCAGCTAAGGTCCATGATAGGAACTTTGGGGTTTTTCATGGACCAGTACTGAGTATGCAGAGTAACTGGCATGGGAGTGGGGAGGTTGACATCTCTATGATTCTGAATCTTTCATCCACAGACATTTATGATGTCTTCTTTTAAATCTTTCAATAACACTTCACAATTTTCTCCAAAAGTATTTTGCACATCTTTTGTTAGATTTATTTCTTCATGGCTTTTGCTGTGATTATTAATATATTCTTTAAGAATTTTTTTTAATAGGTTGCTGCTGGCATATATGAATAGTATTGATGCTTGCTTATTAAATATCCACCATCTTGATGAATACAGGGTCTGGCAGAAGTAACACCGTTGAGTGTGGTGGGTAGGGTCTCACACGGGATAAACAGCAATTTGAACATTTCACCTACAATGTCATATGGTGTGCTTGAGTGTGATATTGTTATGTTACAGAATTACACACTTAGGATTTTGTAATAAAAGATTTGGTAGAAATTATCTGCTCATAAAAAAGGGATGTTAATTTGTGCCAGATCTTGTGTGAGGTTTAAGAGCTTACCTATAAATTCTCTTGGAGAATAATTTTTTCCCAGTTACTATAACTCTCCTGCCCTGTCCCTACCTCTTTCTTCTCACATTGCTTGGGATGTGCAACAAAAAGTCGTGAGAGTGTTTGCCTGCTGCCTCTATCCTGACTCTGAAGGAAATACTTCTGTGGCTTTACCAATTGAAAATAATATTTGTTGTAGATTTTTATAGATTCCCTTCAGAAGGTTAAGGAAAAATTTTCTCTACTAATGGCTGTTAGATTTTCTTAAATGCTTGCCCTGAATCTATTTTGATTATGTGGATTTTCTCTTCTTAATTTGGTAGTAGGTTACATGTAACAGATTTTCTCATGTCAAACCATTGCATTTTGCTAGGTTTGGTTCACAAACATTTAGTTCAGGATGTCTCACCCCTGGTCATGCGTGAGATTGACCTTTGCTGGTCCTGTGTCATCTCGGCCTTGTCTGGTTTTCATGTCAGGTGTATACAAGCCTCAGAAAATGTGTTGGAAAGTATTCTGACTTCTCTTTTCTAGGAGAATTTGTGAAAATTAAACTTATCTTTTTCTTGAAAGGCCTCTAGAACTTGCTGGAAAAGCTGTTTTCATCCCGGTGCATGTGGGGATGAATATTGCTGACTATCGAGTACTTTCTCTGATGTTTGAATATGTAACCACATTTCCTAATTGCATTTGCGTCAGTTTCAAAAAGTTATATTTTACATGAATCTATTTATCTAAGTTTTCAAACAATATAAAGTTGTCTCAAATATTCTCTTTCTATCCTTTTAATCTCTGTTACATCTCTAATTATGTCCCCTCTTATTTACTTTACTTATTTAATAAATACTTTATGGTGCCCACTACATGCCAGGCAATAGACTAAGTGCTTGCCAAAAACTAACTCATTCACTCCTTATAACAAATTTAAAATATAGGTGCTATTGTTATTATCTTCATTTTACATACAAGGAAACTGAGGCACAGAGAGGTTTGGTAGTTCTTCCACAGTCACACAGATAGCAAATCACAGAGGGGTGACTCAGACCAGCCAGTCTGGCTCTAGAATTAGCACACTTGATCATGATTTACACCACCTCTTCATTGTTGATACTGATTTTCATTCCTAATTTTTATTACTTATGATGTTTTCTTTTTTCTCTACCAGTCTTGCCAATATATTTTTTACCACTTTTTGCAGAACCAATAGATTTATTGATGCACCCTATTATATGTTGTTCTCTATTTTATTCCTTCTGTTCTTATCCTTATTAGTCCCTGACACCTACTGTCCTTGGATATATTTTCTTCTAACTGTTTTAGTTAGAAACTCAATTCCTTAAGACTATAATTTTTCTGTAAAGACTGCTTTAGCTACATCCCACAAATTTTGATTGGTAGTATTTTGTAGTATTTGTAGTATGTATCTGAGTGCTGTAAATGTTAATTATTAATTATTCTGTAT
>VMDR010018056.1:0-19523 GCA_007922815.1 Macrotus californicus | reverse complement strand
AAGAAATTGAAAACTTATTTGAACAAATAATGAAGGAGAACTTCCCCCATCTGGCAAAGAAAAATACACTTCCAGGAAGTCCAGGAAGCTCAGAGTGTCTCAAAGAAGTTGGACCCAAGGAAGCACATAGCAAGGCACATCATAATTAAGTTACCTAAGGTTAAAGATAAGGAGAAAATCTTAAAAGCAGCAAGAGAAAAGGAGACAGTTACCTACAAAGGAGTTCCCATAAGACTATCAGCTGGTTTCTCAAAAGAAACCTTACAGGCAAGGAGATGGAAAGGAGTATTCCAAGTCATGAACGGCGAGGACCTACATGCAAGATTACTCTATCCAGCAAAGCTATCATTTAGAATGGAAGGGCAGATGAAGTGCTTCCCAGATAAGGTTAAGTTAAAGGAGTTCATCATCACCAAGCCCTTATTGTATGAAATGTTAAAGGGACTTATCTAAGAAAAAGAAGATAAAAAATACGAACAGTAAAATGACAACAAACTCACAACTATCATCAACTCAACCTAAAATAACAAAACAAAAACAAACTAAGCAAACAACTAGAACAGGAGCAGATTCACAGAAATGGAGATCACATGGAGGGTTATCAGTGGGGAGGGAGAGGGGAGAAAATAGGAGAAAAGGTACAGGGAATAAGAAGCATAAATGGTAGATAGAAAATAGACAGGGGAAGGTTAAGAATAGTATGGGAAATGGAGAAGCCAAAGAGCTTATATGTATGACCCACAAACATGAACTAAGGTGGGGGAATGATGGTGGGAGGGGGTTGCAGGGCAGAGGGGAATAAAAAGAAGAAAAAATGGGACAGCTGTAATAGCATAATGAATAAAATATATTAAAAATTAAAAAAATTTTAAAGTCTTGAAAGAAATTTAAATAAATAAAATGACATTTGTATAGTCATATTTCACCTGTTAGGCAGGTAAAGATCAAGAAGTTTGATAACACGGTGTGTGGATAAAGCTGTGAGGAAGCAGTCCTCGAAAACTTTGGTGGAAGACATATAAATCAGTATAATCTCTCTGAAGTATAATTTGACAATCTCTTTTTTATTACAAGTGCACTCTAACGCAACAGTTGCACCTCTATAAGGGCATACTACCAGTATGCTCACACACATGTGCAATGAAGTATGAACCAGGCCCTTTGTGGCAGCTTTGTTTATATATATATATATATATATATATATATATATATATATATATATATATATATATATATATATATATACACACACACACACAAACATATATATATATATATATTAAAGATCAGATTTCATAATATTAAGGAATTATTGTTAATTGTGTTAGGTGTGATATTGGTATTTTTAAGTCATTTTTTGGATCTATACTAGAGTAATTACTGGTGAAATGATATAGTGTCTGAGATTTGCTTTAAAATAATAGAGGGATGCCCTGACCAGTGTGGCTCAGTGGGTTGGGAATCGTCCCATGAAGCAAAAGATCGCCAGTTCGATTCCTGGTCAGGGCACATGGCTGGGTTGTAGGTCCGGGCCCTGGTTGGGGCACATGCGAGGCAACCAATTGATGTTTCTCTCTCACATTATTGGTTCTGCCCCTCTCTTTCTCCCTCCCTTCCTCTCTCTCTAAAATAAATAAGTAAATAAAATCTTTAAAAAATAAAATAGCAGAGGAAGGAGGAGGGCTGGCAAATGGGGAATAGATAAAACAAGCTTGGTCACAAGTTAAAGCTAGGTAATGGGTATTCATTACACTTGAGTCTTGTATCATAAAAATTAAAAAGATCAGCCTCAACTCAAATACCCATTAACGAAAAAACTGGTTAAATATAGTATACCCAAATAATGGAAGAGTATGAAGCTAGAAAAGAAATAAAAATGTTCTTTATATCTTAACATGGAATGACCTGTAAGATGTATTGTTAAATGAAAAAGCAAGATACAGAAAAACGTGTATCAAATGCTGCCATGTGAATGAAAGAAGAAAAGAAGATTATAAACACTTGCTTGTAAATGATGAATATACAAGAAACAGGTAGCCATGATTCTCCAGGGAAGGGAACTCAGTGGGGAGGAGGGACAGAAACAGAGAAATACTTTCATGACACAGCTGTCCCCCCTTATCTGTGTGGGATCCTTCCAAGACCGCCGGTGGATGCCTGAAACTGCAGGTAGTACTGAACCCTGTCTATGCTACGCTTTTTTCCTGTACACACACACCTGTGATGAAGTTTAATTTATGAGGTCGACACAGTAAGAATTAACAATAACTCTTAATAAAATAGGACAATTGTAACAATGAACTGTAATAAAAGTTATGTAAATGCAGTCTCTCTCAAAATATCTTATTGTGTGGTACTCACCCATCTTGTGATGGTGTGAGATGATACAGTGCCTACATGATGAGATACAATGAGGTGAATAACACAGGCACTGTGATGTAGCCTTAGGCTACTATCAGGGTGGCTGGAGCACCAGCACTCAGATGCTGAGACAGTTGATCTGATAAGCAAGATGGCTACCGAGTGACGAGCAGGCAAGGGAGCATCTACAGTGTGGAGACACTGGACTAAAAGATGATTCACCTCCAGGGTGGGATGGAGCAGGACGGTACAAGATTTTATCACACTACTCAGAACGGATTACAATGTCATATTTTGAATTTTTTCTACAATTTTCCATTTAATGGTGATGGAAAGAGACATGAGATAATGTACTATAGAATTGCATGCCTTAAACCCATATGATTTTTAAAGGATTTTATTTATGTATTTATTTATTTTAGAAAGAGAGGAAGGAGGGAGAAAGAGAGGGAGAGAAACATTGATGTGTGAGAGGTACATCGATAGGGTGCCTCTTGCACACCTCCAGGTGGGGACCTGGCCCACAGCCCAGGCATGTGCCCTGACTGGGAATCGAACTGGCGACCCTTTGGTTCACAGGCCAGCACTCAATCCACTGAGCCACACCAGCCAGGGCTAAAGCTATATAAACTTTATTAACTAATGTAGAACCAATAAATTCAATTAAAAGAGAAAACAAAAGAATTTTCCATTTAATATATTTAAACCACAGTTGACAGGAGATAACTGAAACCGTAGAAAACGAAACCACAGATAGGGTTTACTACTGTATACACTTTCCTACCTTCTGAAGTTTTATAATGAATGTGCTATCTATTAAATAACTAAATAAAGAAAGTGTCTGATTGTAAAAAAGATACACTGACTAAATCATGAATAGTGGTTATTGCTAAAGGGTTGAGTTATGGGTGATTATTATTGTTTTCCAAGTATTGTACAAAGAACATGTATCTCCTAAGTCATGTGGGGGACAGAGACAAGGTTGTGTTTGAAAGGACAAAGAAATAGGAAATGACTTAATCAAAGAGCTTATTTCAACCATCAAACAGACTGACCCACGGACTCAGGCCACAGTCCTCTCCCAGCACACTGAGCACCCCAGGACCGCCAGGGACCAGGTTAGGGTAAGGACACAGTGCTAGACAAGATCTGGCCCTGCCCTTAAAGCACTCGGGATGGAGCAGGTGGGGAGAGTGACAGAAGGCAAACAGGAAGTAACAGCCATATGTAATAAGTACTATAATACACACAACTTAAGGAAACTGTGGAGGTGGGGCGGGGGGAGAGAGGTCATGGGAGGAAACTAATTTTTCAGTAGGAAAATGCTTAAGATCCTTAAAGGTGGATGGTAATTGGATTCCAGATTATATGGCGATGATTCAGTTCAGTGTCATGGACAGAATGGCTGACCCCATTTGTTAATTGGCCTCGCTCAGTGACTCAGCAGCAAAACAGTCCCTCATCATTTGCACTGGTCCTCCGGTGAGGAGCTAGGCTAAATTTACTTACCGCTCCTCTTCATGACTCTAAACTTTGACCGTACATCACAACAGCAATCTTGCTACTGCTCTAAGTGACTTTAACTTCCTTCACCACTGCTTCTCTAACTGAATTTACTTCCATCCCACTCAAGAAACCCCCAGGTGACAAGAGTGTAGCCCCTGTAATCACTCAACACTGCTCTGAAATCTTAAGGTCTAGAATTTGACTCTCATACCATGACCTCACATTTTTCCACCTGTCACTCCCACTGGCTGCTCCTCAAGCTTCTGAGACTGCACTCCCCAGCATTTCTCCAGACCACCAGCCTCCACGGTCTTCCTTTTCTATTCAGCCCAGCTAGGCAAGTTACCTGGAGCCCAACGCAATTCAATTCCTCTTTTTCCAGTTCCCTTACTAACTCCCTGCTAGGCCTGCTCTCTGCCTCCCAAGCAGCCCCTCCCCTTCTGTAACCAGACCCAATCCTTTCCCCATGGTTGTTATTCAAGATCTTCACGATTCTCCACAAACTCCCAATCCTACTTCCCAAATCCACCCCCAAATTCTCAGTGACTAATCGCTCTTCAGAAAGAAAAAAAAAAGAGGTTATCAGTCTAGAACGGTTTTAACTTTTCACCCCCTCACCCCTATCAACTTACCTACTTCAAAATGTATTCTCATTTCCTCTCTCATTTTAGACAAAAGAGGTACCCCATGTTATTTGTATCAGACTCATTGAATGGGGAATCCAGATTCTCTCGACTCCATCCATCTCCCATACCCTTGGCCACTTGCTTTGCTGTAGCTGGTAGCAGCCTGAGGGCTCCAATCAGACTCCTTCAGGGCCATTCAACCCTGAGGCCCAAGGCCATTGCCAGGGTCTCTTGTTTCTGCACAGTTTCTAACCTTGGGTGAAGCACCACACTGTGACTGCGACCTGGCCTCCACAGTGGTAGCCAAATGGGCTAGATGACACACACACACTCCAGAAGCCCAAGGGTACTCATGTTCTGAAAATTCAGTTTTGATCAACCAGAAAGACAATAAAAGAGAGCTAGGAAATAAATTCCCTCTGTTCTTCTCTCCAATGGACTGTCCCCAAACAACTTTTCTCTGCAGCCTATCAGGAGGCATCCTGCACAGCTGAGACCTCATGAAACAGTGGCCAACCTAGCCATGCGTCACTTGGTGTTGCTCTCCATCCTTCCCTCTCTCACTTCTCTTTTCTCTCCTTCTCGCTACCCTGGGTTTGCACTTTCCCAAAGGCATATCAGCATAGAAGCCCTGCCTGAGGCTCTGCTTCCCAGAGCCAACATGCCAGGCATGCTCTGAATTCCACTACTTCCTTTCTGTCCACAGACTTTCAGTCTTAGCTGTTCTCTCACTTCCAGAGCGTCTCTTTTCAGTAAATGCAGAAATGCCCAGAGAATGATATGAACAAATTCCTATAAATTCACAACCAAGCTGTACCAAGTCTTCACATTTTGCCATTTTGATTTAATATTTCTAGGAAAATAAAATTAGACATCACAAACACACAGGAAACTCCTTGTATGTCTCTCTCTCTGATCTCATTTCTCTCACTCCCCAGACATAATCCCTATGTTTGGCTTCGTACGTATCATTCCCATTCATGTTCTTTATTTCTGGTCATAAAATATCTCAAACATAAGAGGCTAGAAAAGAGGATAATATAATAAACATGTGTTTACCTAACCCAGGCTTATCAAATATATACATTACACCATATTTACTTTAGGTCTTCTTTTAAAATGGCTTTATGGAAGCATAATTTCCATACAATAGTTTGAAGATCCATATAGACAGATCGCTTCTCTATTTCATTCTTCCCCTTCCATCCCAATAGTAACCACTATCATGATGTCAGTACATATTGTTGCCTCGAACTTCTTCATCTTTATTCTGAACACACATGCATTCATGTACGTGTGTATGCTTCTTTATATAACATAATGGATACACACACACATATATGCATATTGATTCATATAACTAGTTTGTTTTAACTATTATATAATATTCCATCTCCAGTTGCTTGATATGTAGGATGCTGACAATTTTCATATGAATGGAATCCCCACAATACGTATTCTTACATCCTCTGCAGACAGTGCCTCTCTCTAACAGCTGCACAGCTGGTTACAGCTGGGAGCCAGGGAAAAAATACGTACCCAACCACACTGGACTTGCTCCTGCTTGGTGGTCCACCTGTTTCTGATAATTTTCTGTGTCCCTGGCTAATAAAACAAGGGCCTTCACACGTGAGAAGGGTCTCTCCCAGACCATCTCGGCCACTATGAAAGCCGAAGCATTAGGTATATTTGAGGGACACTATAAAATTACTAAAAATAATATTGTAGACTCTTAATGACATGAAAAATGTTCATAATATGTTGTCAAGTGGCAAAATAAATGTCTTCCCAGTCTGTATTGTATGATGATCATTTTTAATGAAGAGAGTAGACCAAAAAGCCCCAAGAACCAGCCTGAAGAAGCTATTCTAACATCAAAATAAACAATGACAGGAAGAGATTGTGATCTATTGAACAAAATGGGAATTGATGTGTTAATACTGGTTGAATGAATGAATGAGTAAATGAAGAAAAGAAAAAGCTCTTGCGTACAGCATAATGCCAATAAATGTAGAAGGAATGATGGGTTTAGGAAAATCATCATTTGATAGCCACCATAATAATAATTAATTCAGAAAAAAGTTTATTCAGGCAAGAATCACTAGTGGGTACAAAAACGAGTGGGTGAAAGTTTGATGAAGATGGAATATTTATATAGTTTCAAAGTAATTCCCCACAAAACACACTAACTATAAAGGGGAAAGAGTCACTATACAGTGAGAAGCTTGGCAAACTCTGTTTTAATTCAGTGATCAAAGTTAGTATCACTAGTAATGGGACAAATCATCATCATGTGTCACCTCATGAGGACACACCATCATCACTTCTGTGATGTTTCTGCCAAAGCCGCACAACTAAAATCTAACCATGAAAAATCATTAGACAAACCCAACATCCAACATGAGGGGCATGTTGCAAAATAAGTGGCCTACAACCTTCAAAACATCCAGGTGGTGAAAGTAAACACAAACAAACAAAACTAAGGAACCTCTTGAGATTGGAGAACACTGAAAAGACATCACAGATAAATGCTAACTATGATTCTGGAGCGGATGATACATCTGTAAAGAGTAATATTGGGATAACTGGGGAAGTCTGAAATGGAGACTGTAAATTAAGTGGTGATACTGCTCAGGGTTCCCTGATTGTGATGACTGCGCCGTGGTTATGCAGGAGAGTGTGGGAAATACACACTGAGTATTCAAGAGCACTGGGACATCCTGTCTGCTGCTTACTCTACAAAGGTTTAGGGAAAAAAATTGTAGCTATTTGGGAGAGAGAGAGAACAGTAAAGCAAATGTGGACACTGCCAACAATCAAAGAACTGGGAAAAGAATTTAGAGGAATTCGTTGTATTACTCTTGAAATTCTTCTCTATATTTGAAATTATTTAAAATAAAATGGTGAAAGTAAAAAAGACTTATGTAATGTCATTTTAATTACATCCACATGGTAGAATATTATGCACAATCAAAAATCACAATTACTAAATAACATAAGAAAATCTATTTTCTTTAAAAATCAGGATAAAAAACTACATAAATGAACTGAATGCTTGACTACAACCACTCTCTCCATTCTGAGGAGTCTTTTCCTGAGATCATCTGAAGTCTCAGAACGGAAATCTTTCACAAAACTTGAGGCGTATGTTCTGATACCCAATTTCTCTGGAGACTCTTTATTTCCCAGCTCATATTCATCAATTCAGCCGCGAGGAGCAAACCAGTCCCAGATTCTGCCACTGGATGGGTTTACAAGGTGCTTATTTTAGCACAGGCTGAGAACAGAGGTAGCTGCTAATCCTGGAAGAGGGTGCCTCTTATCCCATTCAACAACACAAAAGGCAATTTGTTGGGGGGGGGGAGGGGGAGCCATTTCAACATGAAAATTGGTTCACAACAATACGCCTAATAAAAACAGCTTGTAAATGAACAGCAGGCAGGCCCACCCCCCACCCGCACCCTCTCTCTCACTCATTACCCTTTCTCTCTCAGTGCGCCACTCGAATGGAAAATGAGGTTCTCTCAATGGAAAAACAAGTTGGGACATTTGTTTTAACTCTGGATTAGTGAACCAAGTCTGTTCACACATTCTATAAAAATAAAAAAAAAAGCAAACAAAAAGAAAAAAACAACATAAAACATTCTGCTCTTTCTACCTGTGCACATCATCTATAATTCAGCCTCAAAAATTCAACCTTGACCCCTCCCCTTCTTGGTGACTGTGAGACAGGATAGTGAGAAGCTGGGAAAACTCCTTGGCAAATGGAACAGGGAAACTGAGACAAATTGCTGAGCACAGTGGCTGAGCAATTCACAGCCAGGTGCAGAGGGTTACCAGGGCAGAAGATCCCCAGTGCCTGGCAGGGGGCAAAACTGGGAAAACAAGGACCTGGCCTCCTGGGGTAACCTTTCCTCCCTAGGGGTAACATCTAGGGCTCGGTTGTATTTCACCTCCAGGCCCAGAAAAGCAGCAAAATCAGGTGGGCTACACCAGGACCAGTTACAATAACTAAAGACCCCCTGCCCTGTCACTGACCAATCAGAGGAGACCATGACCCTGAAAGGGCACATCTGGAGAACTCATGAATAATCTGCTGAAACCCTCCCCTGGGACCTCCCCTAAGATTCCTGCCTGTAAGAAATAAAAGCCTCAAGACAAAGAACCCAGCACTCTTCTCCCTCTGAGGAGTAGCCCGTGCTTTTTCCTTTCCCCTCTTTTTCCCCCACTTCTTTCTTCATAGGCACTTGTCTCCTAAACTCCAAGGCAATGGGCAGCTGGCAGCTTGTCTAGGGCTGATGCCCTGAACCTGTCCCCCGAGGCCCCCTTTTCTCGGACTTCCCAGTGAGCTCCAGCAGTCCAGCCTAGGCTCTCCTGCTGCTTCTTCTATGCCCAGCCCTTCCTTGTTTCACCATCCCAGCTTTAATAAATGTATCCTCCTAGTCACCTGGACTCATGTTGTAAAATCTTTCCTACACAAAATCAAGAACTCACACACTATAGCTGGCCCTAGGCAGACCCACTCAGGGCCAGGCCCTGTCTGTTAACAACTGGATCTCCCTCACCCAGAGCTGTGGATCTAAAGCAGCACACCTATCCATGGGTCACAGCAGCTACAAATCTCTCACTGGCTCCCACTCACTCCTTAGCCCAGCCAGCACTTTCAGGTCTCAAAGTCAGACCAGAGCCCACTGCCACAGGGAAGAGGCAGGGTCAGGCCCCCTCTCTGGTGTGTCAAGCTCTTCCCAAACTTGGCCCAGGCCCACCTCCTCCCCACATCTCGGTCCCCCACCCCATCTCACTCCAAGCCACACACCAGATCCCAGCTTTTTGCTGTATGAAGAGCAGACCTTCTCTTTCAACTCAGAATATTCTCTTCCCTTTCTTCTGCAAATGATATTTTTCTATTTCTTCTTTAAGATTTATAGCCAAAGTCAGGTTTCCTACTGCACTCTCCTCAGGAAGGAAGAACAGAGCTCACTGTCTCTTCTGGAATCCTGTGGGATACCCCACCAGAGTGGGAAGCCGAAGCTAGGAAAGGTTACTCAGAAGTGCCCCGGGCCACAGCCCCACCTCGCTGTGCCTCCTGCTGGAACTGCCCCAATGCTTTTGGCACTTGGCATGTGCAGCACAACTGAGAGGTCCTCTCAGAGGAAACCTTGGTGACGGCATTCCCCCTCCTAATTGTCACAGGAGAGTGGACAATGGAAGAAGACCCCTTGGAGACTGCACCCCAGCCCTGCAGGTAGGATGTGGTCAGCTGGGGCTGAGGACACTGAATGCAACCACCTGCCAAACCGAACTTCAGTCCATGACACATGTCCCAGCGAAATAACGCCTCTAATAACTGGCCCACCATCTGTCCCACTGCCCAGTGGTGCTCAGTAAATGACCGTTGAAAGGTAGGATGAATGAAGAATTGAGGCAATGCTGGGTAGATCTTGAATGGTATGAGCTGGCTCGGCACATGGAGAGTGGGGTGTCCTTGGCAGAAAGTGTAGTGACTGTTCCAGGGAACAACCTGTTGGAGCTCATCAACTTACAGGACAGGCTAGAATGAGGCTTCGCCTCTCTCCACACAGAGTCCTGGCTGCCTCAGCCACTGTGGGGACGGGGAGAATGTGCCAGGGTGAGCATGTCTGCCCACCCCAGGCACAGAAGCCTTACCCTGAAACCCTCTGGTGGCTGGTCTCCAATGAGGAGGCAGGTAGCACCATTCTGAATCTCCCTACAAGGGAGGGTAGAGGACACCCACCTCCAGTATAGTACACAACAGACTCAGTCCCCATGGACTGAGCTAGATTTTGACTGACCCAAGGCCATATAGTAAACTGGCCCCAGCCCTTCTGCTTCCTGGGGAGAGTGACAATAATTGTCCAATGGTAAAGTCAATTTCCCTGCCTCTCTTCCACTGACAGACCAATGGGAGGGGTGGGGGAAGTGGGAATCCAGTGTTAAAGTTTCCTCCAGGTTCTTGGCACTGCGTAAGTATTACAGCAGATAGTAGCTGCCTTCATTTAGCAGATCTTGGTGAGTCTATTATAAATGCAAGATGGAGCCCAAGCTCCAGTTAGGTGGAGGTGGGTGACAAATGATCTGAATAATTAAATAAAGGGAACTGAGTTACTGAACAGTTTTCTTGCTTTAGGAATGGATCCAGTTGCTGGGATAGAGGATTAAAGAAGCCAGACAAGGTCCCAGTTCTCAATATCTTATGTTCTATGGGGTTAAGACAGATGACCCACAAGTAAGAGAGAAGGAAATCTCAGGTAGTAAAAATAAATAAATAAATAAAATACGCAGTGTGCTGAGATGACTGGGAGGGTGAGGCTCTGGCTGAAGATGAAGCTGTAGGGCTGAGACTCAAGTAGAAAAAGCAGCCAGCCACATGGGAATCTAATAGGGAAGCAACCAAGGCAGGGGAGCGGCCAATGCGAAGATGCCGAGGGTGAGTTGACGTGGAAAGAACAGCGAGAATAGGTGGGAACTGGAGCACAGTGAGTGGAGCCAAGAGTGGCTGTATTCAGGCCTCTTTGCCTATCAGTTCTTGGGCAAGTAACATCCTTATCTGTGCCTCAGTTTCCTCATTTGTAAAAGGAGAATAACATTGACTTTGCAGGTTGTAAAGACTCAGGGATATAGGACATGTAAAGTACATGTATTGGGCACAGAGTAGATACTCAGTAAACATCAGCCTTGACAATGACAATGATGATGATGACCATGATGACACTGTCCTGGGCCCACACTGTGAGGCTGGCACTCCCAATAACAGAAACATTAGGTACTATCTATAGAATAGACCCCACTGTCGCCCTTGTCCTACTTTGCCTTCTGGTCCCTGGCATCCTCCTGCTTGGGTTCTCACAAGCCCATCACTACCTGTAAGATGCTGTAAGACCCCGCATCTGTTTGGTAGTCCTGCTGAAACAAAACCACAGGCTGTGTGGCATAAACAACATGAGTTTGCTGTCTCAGAGCCCTGGAGGCTAGAAGCCTGAGGTCAAGATGTCAGCAAGGCTGGTTCTCTCTGAAGCCCATGAGGGGCAGTCTGTCCTCTGCCACACCCCTGGCCTGGCAGTGTGCTCGCCATTTTGGTGTTGCTTGGACTACAGATCTCTGCTTTTATCTTCACTTGGTGTTCTCCCTGAGTGTGTCTGTCCAAATTCCCTGTTTTCATAAGGATGTGTTGGCTTAGGGCCCACCTGGATGACCTCATTTTAACTTGAACCTTTGTAAAGACCCTATCTCCCAATAAGGTCATACTCTGAGGTTCCTGAGATACTGGGGAGTCGTCAGTAAACCAACAAATCTTTATTAGGGGACACAAATGAACTCATAAGAAACTCACACTTCCCATTTGGGATTCTGCCATCAGCCTTGTCTCACACGTGCAGGTCACCTGTCCAATGGCATCCCCACTCCCACTTCCTCTTCTCAGACACATGTTTCAGATCATCCAGAGAACACTCCAAGTGCAATTGACAGACCAGCCAGGTACCTGGACCCATGTTCCTGCCCAGCAGATACACGTTCTTTCCAAACCCAAAGCTGTGATGGGAATTCACTCGTCTCTCTGCCTCCCCTAGGGGGAATCCAGTGTTCCCAGTGAGAAAACCAGGGTGTTCTGTTCATATCAGATGGCTGTGGCTTCAAGGCAGTCACTGTCACTTTTGACACCCATTTCTGTAGATGTCTGGTTTTGTATGGGGGCCCCACTGAGCATAGTCTTCATGAAGCTGAACCTTGCATGGGCCAAGAGAGCAAAAAATGGAAGACGGCCTTCCAGAGACACTTGCATCCATCCAACACCCCATCAACATCCAGTGGTAATGACAGGGTCTGAGACAACTGATTCACTGCAAGGAAAGCCTCAGGAACCACAGGTAGCAGCAGTTCAGCATCCCAGCCCCAGGAGCCACCTTGAGAAATACATGGTTATATTCCCAGAAGTGGGACTCTGAGGTGCTACCAGGAGTTCCCTGAGAAAATCCTGGTCCACCAGCCAAGGGAGAGGGACCAGGACAGGACTTGAGTCTTTCCTAGTTTTTCCTAGGGTTCTGAAGGTGATGGAGGCTTTCCCCAAGCTATGGACAAGTTGCCCTGGGCTGTGCAGAAGCTGATTCCAGTCTCCCCAAGCTGGGGAAGGTTATCTGAGGTCACCCATGGGGGAGAGGTATAGAAAAAAACAAGCAACTCCAAATAAGGCATTGTTTGTCCCCAAACTGTCCTTGGCCACTTGGACAAATAAACCCAAATATACAACTATTTTCTCAGCGCCTGAAGCTATGTCACTTCATAACCGAGTATCATTCAAGACACTCACCAAACTTGCCTTATGAATCAGTCTCAAATGATGAATGTTAAGACTGACACTTAATGCTTATAGATTTAAATTCTGTCCCAAGAAATATATTTGAGAATCTGCCTATAACAGCTCTGAGCTGCAGAGGTACCACCTGCCAGTGTGACATTACTGCAGGGCCACACACCTAAGTGTGTGCTTCCCCACCAGGCCATGTGCCTGAGGTTCCAACAGGAAAGGCCCCGTCTACACTCTCCCCTTTGGGAAGCTCTCGGGTGGCTGTAGGGACGACTAGATCTTGGTCAGGAGTGGTCTGCCTGCTGCCAGTGTGCGATTTCCAGAAAGTTGTCAGACGAGAGGCTCTCTTAGAATGAGGGGGTGAGGGCCTCTAAGTCACTCAGGGCTGTGGCTCCCGCCAGGGCACATCAACTCGGCAGTCCCTGCTGCTTTGGAGCGGTCTATCCAGAGTCAGTCTGGGGGCTAGTCCTGGGTATCCCAGGTTTTCACGTCTAGCAGCCACTTTCACAGTGTCTGGCTCTCCTGAGAAGAGGCTTTTATATTTCGCAGGTCGCCAGAACCACTAACAGTTCACAGCGGTGGGCTTGACCAGAAGCACTTTTTCGTGAATGAAACACAGGCTGGAGGTTGCTAGGACTGGTTCCCACGATGGGCTGACCCCGGAATGGAGTTGGAAGCATCCTTTGAACTGTCTAGCATCAGGCTAGTTCAGAGAAGTCTGGGATAGGAAGATATATAATAGTTTTAACTCCTCCTAGAAAGATTAAATCCCCGCTAAGGACCAGACAAAATGCTTCCTTTACTAAGGAGGGCAGCAGCGAAAGAAAACAAAAAGGAAAAAGAAACCTGGGAGGCGTACCATCAGATTGCTATCACCTGTGCATTACTATCATGAGCGAGGCCTTCGCCAAACAGGACTCGGATAGAACTTCACCCAAGAACCCCACACCCTAAACCCCAGTGCCCTCCACAGACATTTCCAATGGCTGCCCCAGAGGGATTACACTTGCCACCAGTGAAGGACTGCCCAGACAAGCTTGGTGACACACCCTCAAATACCTCCAATTCATCTGTGAAGCCCTGGAGGACAGAAGCACGAGGCATGCTTACATGGGGATCAGTTTGAGGACACTGTTGTGCTGGCTTCCAAACCACACGCCACTCTTGTTTGCAAAGAGAACTGAGCTTCCAGGATATAAATGGTGCGGGGAACATTTGGCTCTTCTGCGTGGATATAACTGCAGAGGGCCTGTGTTACTGATGGAATTGTGTCCCCTCCAAATTCATAGGTTGAAGCCCTAACCTCCAGTGTGACTGCAGCTGGAGACAGGGCTTTCAAGGAGGTAGTCAGGGTTAAATGAGGCCATAGGGTGGGGCTCTGATCTGATAGAACTGGAGTTCTTATGAAAAGAGGAAGAGACACAAGAGCTTTTTTCTCTCTCCGCAGGCAGCCTCAGATCATAGGACATGTGAGGACACAGCTAAGTGGTGGTCATCCGCCAGTCAGGAAGATAGTCCTTATCAGAAACTTGCCCTGCTGGCACCTTGAATTTGGACTATAAGCCTCCAAAACTGTAAAAAAATAAATTTCTGTTCTTTAAGCCACCCAGTCTGTGGTCCTTTGTTATGGCAGCCCAATCTGGCAAATTACAGCCTCACCTTGGATTCAAAAAGTAAATACTCCCATTTGACCAGGGACAAACTAGGCCCAGCTGCAACCCCAAGGTAGGGGCGATATATTAATTCTCTATTGCAACAAACTACCACGAACAGTGACTTGAAGCAACATGAATTTATTCCCTTACAGTTCTGGATGTCAGAGGTTTGAAATGAGTCTTACAGGGCTAAATTGAGGAGTTGGTAGAATTGGCTACTTTTGGAGGCTTCAGGAGAAAATCCTTGCTTTCTCCAGCTTCCAGAAACTGGGCATGCCCTTTCTTTCACTTTTAAAACTGTGTGTGAAGCATCTCATTTTATCTCTGAGCAAATGCCTCCCTCTTGTAAGGACCCTTGAGGTTACATTGGACCCACCCAGATAATACAGGATAATCCACTGATCTGCAAGGTCCCTTTTTCCATATAAGGTAACACATTCAGTTTCCAAGGTTTAGACAAGAATATTTTGGGGGTCAATACTCATTCAATCACAGGCAATGTTTGATCTACAGGCAGGTTGTGTGACTGTCCAAGAGGCCAAAGCCCAGGGAGCAGAGGCCTGTAGGCCGTCAGGGCCCAGCTATGGGTCCCTGCGTTCCTATGTAAGGCAGGGCATGGGTTTATCAGGCAGAGGGCAATCATTTCCCATGGAAACAGGGAGCCAGCGGGCTGCAGACAAAACACTGTGGATAGGACTGTACCAGCAGCTCAGAGAGGACCCCTGTGCCCAGGATACCAGAAGAGCCCACTGTTTATCATCGGGCCAGGCTGCAGGAGGCACTCTTTCAGCAGCATCCTGGGCACTCCGGCCCATGGCTCCAGGACCTAGGCCACAAAACTCAGCTAAAGCCCCACCTATCGGCCTGGAGGCACCAACTCTGTGGTTGGAAGCCAGCAGAGAACCAGCTGTAAAACCAAGCCCACTGTTTTCCTCTCACCACAGAGGTGACCTGGAATAGGGCTTGGTGCAGCCCATGCCAGGTATGCCAACACATCAGGAAGTGCCCACCACCATACAGAACAGGTACCCTGCCTGGGCAGTGTTCTCCCTGTGTCATAACAGTTTCACCCTGAGGGACTGACCTTCCCTGATGAAAGTCCCCTGGGGGGCAGAGGCTCGGAAGTTGCCAATTCCTACTAAAGTGCCTACAAATGAATAATAGAGCTAAACATCACAACCCCATCTGGCATGCCGGCCCTGTCGCTGATGTCCAGGGCCTCAGAGCCTCAAAGGCATGGATTTAAATCACAAAGCATTTGATGAGCCCCTAAGCCTGTGTGAGGGGCTGTGCAAGCCTTGAGAGGACACCAGGACTACCAAGACATGGCCTCTGCCCACAGAGAGGGGCAGATCATCACGGATCAGATGGATATTCACAGAATGCTGGTGGGAGGCATAAACTAATGTCCTCATTTGTTAACAAACACTGGCGGAATGAACAAACAAATGAACTCAGCCCTCTGTCCCAGTGCGAGACCTCAACTGATGCTTTGGGAACGAGTGCTCATAGCTAATTCACTTGTTCATTTACACTTTGGGCAAATATTGGTCAAACGCATTGCATGCCAAGCACTGCACTCAACAAAGATATGCAAAGATGAATCAGACATGGCTCTTGTCTTCAATCTCCTGATCCAGGAAGACAAACAAGAACATAAAAACATCAATGTTGGGTAATGAAAATAGCAATATGTATAAAAACGTGGTAGATACAGAGAAACGAAAGTAATTGGCTTTGGGGGGTGTCTAAATTTTTCATTATTCAATCAACTAGTCAATCAACAAATATATCTGAAGCACTAATCACATACCACACCCTGTGCTGGGTTCTGGGCATACAAGGGTGACAGGACTGAGAAGTCCCAGACCACATGGAGGTTAAGGTCCAGTCCATGAAATACCCAGAATCGGCACATCCATGGACATGGAGAGATCAGTAGTTGCCTGCGTTTGAGGGAATTGGGGGCAGATGAGCAGTAGCTGCTAATGGGTATGGGTGTTGGATGTTGGGGTGGGAAAGGGGATTGATTAAAATGCCCTAAAATAGACTGTGATGGTGGTTGCACAACTCTAAATAGGTAAATGTATGTAACGTCAATTAATATATCTGAATAAAGTTGATTTTAAGAAAAAACATCACAACGATACAGAAACACAATTATTAAATAACTTACAAAAGCATGTGATGACTTCTAAGATGGAGAAGTCCAGGTGCTACGGGTGGTACCTAGGGATTTCCAACAATGCCCAGTGAGAGAAAAGTCTGGAAGATTTCCCAGAGGAGGTGGTATTTAAACTGGAATTTGCTTCTAGAGAAGGACTTAGTCAGACACAGTGAGAGGCTAAAACAGTTCTGCACGGACAGAGGAGAGGAAACACATGGTATATTTGAAAAACTGAAGAAAATTCTGGAAAGTTGGAGAAGAGTGGAGGAGTGGGGAAAGGTAAAAATGTAGGCACAGGTCATTTCAGAAAAGGACTTACAACTTCCAGAAGATGTGACTTTAACCCAAAAGTAAAGGGAGACCATTTCAATGGGGTCTTTTAAAAGATTTTATTTATTTATAGAGAGAGGGGAAAGGAGGGAGAGAAACATCAGTTGGTTGCCTCTCACATGTGCCCTGACCTGGGATGAAAACCACAACCCAGGCATGTTCCCTGACCAGGAACTGAACTAGCGATCTTTCACTTTGCGGGACGACGCCCAACTGATTGAGCCACACCAGCTAACGCCTTCTTGAAGGTTTTAAAAGGAGGTTGACAGAATCAGGTTCACTCGTTCATTCATTCATTCAGTTAGTCAGCCAAGAAACGTCCAATGAGTACCACTGATGTGTAGGGCCCTATTGTAGGGTACAAAGTTGTGAACAGAACAGATAAGGTCTCTTCCCTCATGCAGTTTGCATAATTATGAAAGATATTGACCATAAACAAGTAAACTAACCAAATAACGGCACATTTGTTAAGACTCCACTGGCAGCTGGAGTGTGGGGAGAATGGATTGAAAGAGAGCAAGACGAGAACCAGGGAGACAGTAGGAGGCCCTGGCCACAGTCCAGGTCAGAGATGAATGTGCATGTGGCGGACTGTACTGAATGCCTCCCCAAAATAACACTCCCTCCCTCTACACCCCCATCCCAACCTTCCTCCTGGCCAGCAGATCCTGCCATCCACTGTTCCACCTGAAACTCACTTTTCCAGTCTTCTTTAGCTAGAACAGGGACAAGTGACACAACTGTGACCACTGGGACTTGAGAATAAGGCTGCAGAGGGATGTCTTAGAAAGGTTTTCCTTGCTCATAAAAAAGTGCCACACAGCAGGGAATGTCTCTCTCCTTTGCTTGATGCAGTTGTGTCTGCAAGTGACGCCAAGAACTGCCACAGTTATCTTGCGAACTCAAGCAGGTAGCATCACTGACACATTAAGGGTCGTGGAATGGAAAGTTTGAAAGCACCTGAGTCTCCGTGACATTTATAACTCATTAAATTAGCCTTGGAAGTGTCCTCTTACCTCTTACTACATGAGATTGGAAAAGAAACAAACAAAAATACCTCTTATAGCTTCAGCTGCTTTGGGAGTATTCTATTTATCTCAACCAAAACCAGCTTCCATGGGTTACTGCTCAATCCTAGGATGCTGGCAGTGGACGTTTAAAGATGTAGGTAGATGCAAAAAGTATTTAGGAGGAAGAAATGACAGGGCTTGGTGATTAATTGTCAGTGGAGAAAGAAATGACTCTGAAGTTTGTGACTTCAATAGCTTGACAGGTCAACTGCCATTCGGTGTGTTAGGGAATGCCGAAGAGGAGCACATGTGGACAATTTCAAGGATCCTTTGAGATGTCCAAGTGAAGGCTGGAAGAGAATGGACAAAAAAAACATGGAATGGTCTGGGCAACCGACCCAATCAAATCCAATTGGCATTTCCCCATCTCATCAATCTGCTACACAATGACAACAGAACACAAGAACATGGTTCCTCTATTGAGCAAGGAATGAGGCCAGGATCAAATGATCAGCTCCCCTCAAGTCCTCATGACAGACACAGAGAAGAGGGGGGCATCAGTCAGGGTCACCAGCATTAAAGAGAATTTTATTTTTATACAGTGCTATAGCGTCAAGTGCTTAGTAATTGCCCAATATGGACATTTTGAATTCATTCCAACCTGATAAATAATAGAGTAAATCCATGGACCCAAAACACTGTTATGATAAGAGAATATATCTCACTTCCCTATAGCCTGAGGCCCCGAGGCCTGGAAGGGGTAGGATGCTGACAGCAAGGCCCTGAGTAGAGAAAGAAAGCAGCATCTCCACCAGGCAGCACCAACGCTAGGCTGACTCCACACCTTCTCCCACATCTTCCCTCCATACCCTTTCACCACAGAGCCACAGGGAGTCACTTTCCCAGCATCCACTCTATGATGGGGTAACCATGAAATCCAGTCATGGTCAACGAGACTTAAGCAAGTGCTTGCAAGAGGCTTCTGGGATGGCATTTGCCTTTCTGACAGAAAGGACAGACAAATGGCTACTTTCCATTTCCCTTCTCCTTCTCTCTACAGAGTCAGGTCATCATGCCTGGAGCTTCAACAGCTCATCTTGTGACCATGAAGGGACAAGCCAAAACAATGAAAGGCTGACATACAGCGGTGGTGGAGAAGTAGAGAGAGGCCTTCATGGTGTCATGGATCAGTAGAACCCAAGTTAGTAACCTCTGCCTCCAGATTTCCCACTTAAGGAAAAAATTCATCCTATCTGTCTAAGACACTGGTTTTGGTTACTTACAGTTAAATGTGTCTTCAATTGCCTAGAATTTAGTACTTGAAATGTTAGCTGCAGGTATGAGATCCTGAAATGTGAAACTGGCAAAATAAAGAGGTGCACTGATAGGCAGAGAAGACTTAACTATCCTGGGTTCAAAATTTCCTGATCCTGATAATGCAGTGAACACAGATCTAGGGGTTGAAACTGTGTGGGTGATACATCAGTCAATACAGGTTCAACTCCTAGATTTGTGTGTGTGTGTGTGTGTGTGTGTGTGTGTGTG